>JADLZL010003594.1:0-253895 GCA_015844335.1 Chrysopogon serrulatus | reverse complement strand
TACTTCGATTTCCTAAAAAGGCGAGGGGGCGAAATCGCGAAAAACCTTAGGGCCCAAATATTCCTGGCCAACCGCCAAGGCGAGAGGGCGAATGCGAAAAGGCCTCTGCCGTTAAAGATTCGACCTAACAAGAGCATATTACCAATCGGCCGTATAAAAGTCGAGAAAGTCAAATGTACGATACTACAAATAGATGGAAACAAGGGGCCTTGACGAAAGCACCCAAGATAGTTACAATATCCATGTACCTAATTACGGCTCGATTAAGCCCCGAATCGTGCCGAACCACCCAAACCACGACAAGAGAAAGTGGTGATTCCTGACGCTCCAAATAAACAAGCAAACGCCCGTGATCCCTCGTGGTAGCATATGTGCGGATCGACATTAATCGAACCTTCACACAAAGACCGAGGTTACATATCTTGTCTATCCCGGAAGGACAATATCACAAAACAAATGCGTAATTCAAATCCCGCGACAAATCCGAGGCCACGGCCGAACCGCCTCCGAATGCTTCCATCCCTGCAAGTAATATATGATGTTGGTCATCGCAAGGGCAAAGAATACCACGCCTCGCGCCTCCCGTTGAAGATAACCACTGCCACCCTCCCAACCATAGGAGGCCACGACATATGAAAGGCACAAGGCACCAAGCACTTAACAAACCCACAGCCTTATATATATATACGGCAATGCATAACAAGCAACATTAATTGGGGAGCAGCCTTCGGGCTAAATGCAACAATCAAAGCAACATCCGATAGCAATAAATATAGAAGGACAACATGATGGCCAAACCATCGATAACAGGGAAGACCGCAAGACCCCGTAGCAATATCTCAAATTAGCAAAAGAAAGGGCAAGAGAGATCAAATCAAGGTGCCTTTTCGAATGAGAGGCATACGGAAAAAGCAATGCGAGTGGGCGCAGCCTCGCAACCAAAAGCAAGGCAAGGTGCAAAAGTCACGGTGGAGCAGCTCGACAATCCAGCAGAAAACCTTCAACGGTATCATCTACGCCGCTTCATGGTAGACGAGCCGATCGGGCAGACAGCTTGAGAGTCCCAATAAAGAAAGGCGCCTTTTGTAAAATCTTAAGTACATAACCTCGTAAACACCGCAAGGACACCCATGAGAGTGCACCCATGTACAATTGCGGCGACGCATTCTCGCCAGAGGGGTGGCGCCTTTTGCAAAGAAAAGCAAACTAAGTCGCTATGGGCCGGGTAACGCCCATTTCGGGCGACGTACTCGGCCACCACCCCAAATAATGAGAGGGGTGGCGCCTTTTGCAAAGAAAAGCAAACTAAGTCGCTATAATGGGTAACGCCCATTTCACGACGTATTTCGCCACCCACCCCAAATAATGAGGGTGGCGCTTTTTCAAAGAAAAAAAACTAAGTCGCTAAGGGGCCGGCAACGCCCATTTCAAGGACGCATTTCGCCAACCCACCCCAGCGAATGAGAGGGGTGGTGCCTTTTCAAAGAAAAGCAAACTAAGTCGCTAAGGGGGCAACGCCCATTTCGCGACGCATTTCGCCAGACCCCAAATAACGAGAGGGGTGGCGCCTTTTCAAAGAAAAAGCAAACTAAGTCGCTAAGGGCTGGCAACACCCATTTCAGACATACTTTCGCCAACAAATAATGTGAGTGGTGAAATCTAAATCACCAAGTTCCGATCCGTGCTCCATCTCGCGACACTAATTCGCCGTAAACACGTGCTAATACGAGTAAAAGCGCCCCGAAATAGCAACGCCAGCCCACAAAGAAGAGGAAACGAAAATAATGCAAGAACGAATACAATAGAGTACACTAAGACGAAGGGGAGAAAATAATAGCGCCCGAACCCCGGCCACGCTCCTCCTCAACGGGTTCCTCCTTCGGCCCCAAAAGCGCTTATCTCGAAGCAAATATGGACGCCGACCGACCGACGAATAGCGCGGCGCGCTCGTCGCCGATTAGCCACTACCCACGGGATCCAAAGTGTGCTAAGAAATTTTTATCTTCGATCCGCAATCATTATTCGTGAAAAGCCACGAATCCATGAAGTCGAGAGTTTCGGGCTCGATATTTCTCTCGACGGCGATTGAAACCATGAAGAACCACCCACTGCAGACCGTCACGACTTATGGCCAACGGCCACGAATTTAGTGCGCAGGCCCTCGATCGGGAACCCGCGCGAATAGTTAGAAGTAACAAACCACGATCATTACATGCCCATTTCATAAGTTTCGCCAAAGCAGCATTCGCTACAGAAAACAAAAACACTCGCTAACAAGACGAAACTAAGGGTCTACCGCCGCTGCCAGCAATAGCAGTGTCGACCACCGAAGGCGAAGAGGTAGCGCCCGGAGTCTCGTATCCCCGCCGTGTCCGCCTCCGTCTCTCCGTCTCTCTGGCGTCCCCCGCCGCCATGTAGCCCTTCACCAGGAGATGAGGCGGTCCTTGTCGGCATTATCCTCAAGCGAGGTCAAGAGACGACCTCAAGGCAGTCAGAAACGAGAAAGGAAATTGCGAAAGTAGAACTCAAACGAAATGCCATCTTTGGCCCGACTAGAGGCACCTCGCATAAGCGAGAGGTCATCGCCTCGACAATTTAATCGAACGCCGAAAAAGCGAATGGCGTTGTCATTCGCCTCTTGGGGACTCGCTAAGTTATCGACGCCGGCCAGTCCACAGACGCGAGATGCCGCATTTCACCTCTCCTGTGCCCGCGCACAAAGTGCGAACGCCATGGTCGCGCGAAATCACGCCAAGACATGGTGAAGGTTTCCCCCGTTTAATCAAGCTCTGGCGCCGGGGCCGAGGCGAATGTGGCGTGCCTGTGGTGGCCGCCGGAGGCACGACCTCAACCCCAAGCGACTTGCGCATCCGTGAGTATCTCGACATGGCTCCTTTCGCAGCCCTCGGGCCGAAGGCAACCTTGCGGGAGGCCTCTTTCCTCTCGAATTTCGCCAACTCCCCGGATTCGAGCCGCCAAGTCCTTTTTCTGGGCTGGCATCATTCGCCCGCCCCCGACGAAGCAAAGTGACTTCCGCTTTCAAGGTCCTCGACTCTTTCGCTTTCTTCTCAAGGTCCTGCTTCCAAAGATCGCTTCACGATTTGTCCTTGCTTCGCAAGAGTGCGCGAAATCAAGAGCGCCTTCAAACCGAATTAGCAACGAAAATCAAGAAAAACCAATAAAGCGAAAAGAAGTACCCGGCACAAAGCAAAAGCGAAACTATTGACAACAAAACCCGTTTTCAACACTCACGCCTGATTTTCGCGGAATGCGGCGGCATCCGCAAGGGTATTGCTATCCACGGCAAGAAGATCGCGCGCCCATCTCTGGGGAGGGTCGCCGAGCGGAGCGTAATTCGACATATTTTGAGGTGCCGTCTGCCGATGTCCGGCAGACTCGACTTTCGTAAATCGAAATTGCATGCCAAATTGGCCCCGGATGAGGGGCACCCAAAGCACGAGCAATTTGATAAGATCGTTCCCTTCGCGGATCGGGTGTCCCCCGAAGAGCCGAACCAGAATAAAAGGGATCACCAGAATCCCCCGCCGCGCCGTAAGGTCCAAGCGTCCGAACCCAAAAAGCGGATTATCGAAAGATTAAGTCCGGTAACGCGAAGACTTTCGCGATAGAAGCGGCCTTACCTGCAGCTGGGCCTTTCTTCGGCAAAGAAGGAAGGGGTCTTTCGCCGCGCGCCTCCTCGGGGCCCTCGGCAGCCTTCTTCGCTTTTTCAGAAAGGGCCACCTTCACACGCTTTCCAGCAGCCTCATCCGCGCCGTGATCCCCTACGAAGCCGGCGCTTGGATCCGGCCGGCTAGGCATCGAGTAGGACGACATGTCGTCGCTCAGTGAAGCAACATGTCGAGATGCACGAGCCTTAGGAGCCATCTCCCTGCCGTCCGAATCCTCGTGAAATGAGAGAAGAAAAGGCACGCCGAGTCCGAATAACAAATGTCTCGACGAGTCTCTGACCCGGAAACTAAGCGCACCTCCTCTTCTGAGTCTCAGCTCGATGACAGAACCGACCGCCAAATGCCACCTTCGGCTCCGCTTGATAGGCTTGGCCGATCTCGCCTCAATTTGTACATCCGCTGGCCTCTTAGCCCGGGCGCTTAAGTCCCGATTTCACAGACGCCGAGATCTCTAACCGGCAGTACGCCTGTAACAACGCCCGTAGCTCTGTGATCAGCGACCGCCTCGCCAAGCCGCCGTAACGCACCCCCATCAGATCGAAAAGCACGGTTCAACCGCGCCTCGGCCACCAAGAGTAGCCTGCTTTGCGCCGGATTCGCGAGGAGTGACCGGGCCGACATCGACTCGCTTCGGCTGCAGAGCGCATAAACGAAGCATCGAAGAAAAATCGGGTCGACGCCGACTGGCCGAGCATGTGGCGCCGGTAGCCATTGTGCACCTCATGCGCAATGAATACATGACTTGAGCAAAGGGGCCCCGCGAAGCGCAATCCATTCTTTCAACCGTATCACGGCTTGTCTGAACTTGGGCCGCGTGTGAATGTGTCTCACTCGGCACCCGTGAGCCGTAGGGGTATATCGGGGTTTCTTCAACCCAGCCCAAGGGTCAAGTTCGTAGACGAAGCGCCGGCGAAAGCCCATTTCTTCTCGCGAAGCAACGTCCGAACTGGAAAGACACTCGATAGTAAAACTGGGAACTACGCCATTGCCCCACTTGTTACAGACGCATGAGCAATCCCGCTGAATTTGCTCGGGATGTCCTCTGACAAAGTTATAAGCCCCCGATTCAGACTTCTCATCATCGACTTTGCCTGACTACGATGAAGACCTAGGAAGGAACGAAAGCGGCCAACCGAAGCGACGACCTTGCATCTTCATTGCGGGGAGAAAAACACCCAACCGCAAAAACAAAGATTTGGCACTGATGAAGTTGCACGTTATAGCGCCAAGCACGCCGCCACGAAATCATCCAACGGAACCGTAATCCGGTGAAGAAATCCCGAAATACAACCGCCTCAGTAGGGCACGGGTTGCGGAATTTCCCTCAACGCCAGAGGCCGAAAGGGAGAGGGTTCGCCGGGCGGTGAGAAAACGCTTCGAACATAATCCTTGCAAATCTCGGCCGAGTCAACAAGCGACCGCCCAAGATAGAAAGCGCCCGGAGTCGAGAGGCGTGCAAGTCCCAACGGATTCTAACCCATCCTCGCCTTCTGCATTCTCTTTCATTATGCGAATCAATCTATGAAGCCTCTAAGCACCCATATCCCGAAAGCGTAAGCATTCACCCAAATCGGCCGACTCTTCGACCGAAACCCCTCTCCTTCCGATTTCAAAGGTAGGAGTATCCGCAGTAAGGCAGCCAACGAAAAGTCGAAAACAGTTTCGGATGACGACATCTAAACAACAAGGCGAAAAAAAGAAAGACTAATCCGAGAAAGCAAATCAATACAACCAGCCAGCACGCCCGAAACTTTTAACGAATACGAACAATGAATAGCAAGAGACGGAATGCACCTTGAGAGGAAGAAAGTCGAAGCGACCCAACAAAGAACAACTCGAATGCGAAGACCGAATGAAGAGGCGCCTGGAGCTCCGAAAAGCGAAAGGGACAGAGTGAGTGAAAATGACGGCAGAGGTCACCCCCACACGCTGGGAGCCTTTTATATAGACTAGGTCGACGCGCCCGAGGAATCCAAATCGGGTGCGAAGCGCCAAGGGCGCCAAATACCGTTGGCGCCAAAAAATCATCAAAATCAAAATAAAAAAATGCCACGACATCCGAACGCCACCTTCGCGCTGGTGGCGGCCTTTGGGAGATCCGCCTCTAAGGCCAGGTTTCGATGGGCTCAAGGGGCTAAGTTAGGGGGGCAAGGCTTTCTGCCTCCGCTTTCCAAGATCACGCAATCGTGCCGAAGGCGGCACTCCAGCGGCAAATCACTTGCGAGACCCGCTTTTCACCCCGTTTCCGCCCGATGCCGCGAAGGGGCCAGCTGCAACTCCTGCCGAAGCGAAATGGGCGCACGAAGTCCCGAAGGCAGCGCCCACTTTTCGAATGCGGCGAATCACCGCTCGAGAGCCAAACGAGCCAAGTCGTGGCTCCCCAATTGCGATTCGAAGTCGGGATTGGCGGTCCCGCAAACCGACTTGTCAGTCATATCAGCTCACCCACGAACCGATGGCCGAATCCTGGACGTGGGAGAGCAAGATGGAGAAATGAGAGCCATGACGCACTTTGCGTGAATGGGCTGCTATGAGCCAAGGAATTCGCCGAATTTAATTCTCGGCTGCGGATTCTAAGCATGTCCGTGAGGCATGACAGAGGGGGGTTCATGGGTCCACCTGGGCTTGAGTTGTCCTGGCTCCCCCATATCTTGAACCGGCACTCACACGGCTACGGGTTGACATCTCGTGCCCTTAGGGTTTCGAGGCGGTAACGCTAATGTAATTACAAGGTTAGGGGGTAGAACCGCTCGACCCCGTAGTTGATAGTTATAAATAGCCAGGGTACCCCTCGAGGAAAGGGGAGAAGCCTGGGTGAGCCATGGCGCTTAGCCTCTACTTCGGTGCCTATACCAATTGTTTCACTTTCACTATATTTCCAGAATATAAGTTCAAGCTTTCCCTAGAAACAACAGCGCTAACTTTCCGCCTCTCCGGCTCGTCCAGCCTCCCCGCTGAGGCCTCCAAGGGCGCGCGAACGCTCGCCTCATCCGAGCCCCCTCAAGGGCCCTGGGCAATGCCGAAGTTACCGCCTTTCGAGCCCCCCGTGGCCGGGCCTTCCTGTGGACGCGCCCGCCCCCGGGTCAAACCAAAGCACGACCGGACGATAATCGCCGCCCGGCCTTCCCACAAAGGACCGCCGAGCGATGTTATCCTTCCTCGGGTGGGATGGGAGCCATCCTGGCCACCACTCTCACCAAGGCCATGATTATGCTACCTCCTACAAGCAGTGGCTATGCTCGCTATTATAGGGCAATCGTTATGCCTAACCTCTATGACAGTCCCATCCCCGGAGTCCCCAAAGACGACGCACACGCCTGCCGACGCACGGCCAACCTCGTACGGCCCGGTCTTCCAAGCCCGGCCATCAGGCACCTGTGTTTTCGTGAGTTCTGGCCGGCGATGCGGCTCGACAGATCTTCAAGGCTGCCACGCCAGAGACGATTGGAAGCTGACACTCCTGCCCCTGGCCTCCTGACCTGGGGACAGTCAGTTACAAGGCTGTGGCTCTGATACGCCCCCATGATGTCCTCCTCGCCAACCTCCGGCAGTGACGCACGTCCGTTCTCGACACCAGCCCGAGGAGAAAGCCTCAGACGGCGCCCATTAACCCAAGTAGCGACGCCGTACAATGGCATAAAGTGGCCGCCATCCACACCAAGGCCTCGACACCAGAGGGGAAGACGTTTCAGAGCTCTGGACAGTGGGCTCTGGCCAAGAAGGGACGGTGCTCTACAGCCTATCTCACACACATTCAGATATCGTAAAACCTCGCTTCCTCTCCTTATGCTCTAAAAGGGGAGGACTGTCCTCTCCAGAGCAAAGTGACGGACGACCAACAAGCTCAGCTCAACGCACTCACTTCACACACTTCCTCATCACGGGCTTGGGACCGGCTCCCTCTCTCCACTTGCTTGTACACACCCCTACCTACAAGCACTTAGGGTGCGTGATAATACAAATCTTCCTTGTGTCCTTCTTTGCACACCTTTCCTGGAAGTTGGGAACACGCACCACAAAATTTTCGTTGGTGCTAGGACCCCCAGGTTCTACATCGATAGTTGGCGCGCGCCAAGGTAGGGGCCTGTGCGTGTTTTTACCTTCCTTCCCCGCCAAAACTCCGGGAATGGCCAACCACCCAAGCCAGGCGTCCTACGAACATCTCCGGCTCCCACTTTCCTCCAACACAGCCATTGGAGTTGGGCACCGTGGATCCGGTTCGAGGGGATCCCAAGTTAAATGTTCTTTGGGCACCGAAAGCGACATGGAACTCCTTCCCGTCCCAGTGGCCCGTGAGTCTCCCGACGAGGCTCCCTGCAGCCTGTCGCGAGCTCCGGGCAGGGAGGCGCCTGTGAGCGCACGAGCACGCCGTACTCGGCAGGCAGCGTCACGCCGGCTAGGGGACCTGGAGGAGGATCTGCCGCGTTGCATTTAGGCGGCGTAGGCCGCCTCTAACGCCTCGCGACCAGCCCCACACCATCGCCGTTCGGCCTCACCAACGCCCGCCTCCACGTACGCTGCCGTTGGTCTCCACCAGCCTTAGGGGGCTATGGGGAACTCCCCGGCCACCCATGCGCTTACGCCCGGGGATTTCGGACACGCCCGCCTGGCCGCATCCGACCCGACCTTGAGGCGCCCTGACTAGGTGGGCGAGAATGGACCATTCCGGGTCCCGCCAGTGTCCACGCAATCCGCGCTACACTGAGGCCACGGAGCCCGGGGGCTAATGCCGGCGCATGCATATGCCTTTGGCTACCTCGACTCGGACTCGCCCCGGGACGACATATGCGACCCGACCCGCGAGTGCTTCCACGTGGGAGATCGGTGATCTCGGGCGGCGGCGGCGAGCTAGCGACGACGGCGACCAAGATCGCAACCCGAGCACGCCGCGAGGCGGCACCGGCAGTGCGGCGCCTCAGACCCCAGCGCGTCCCGGCCCACGGGCCGAGGGAGCGGCGGACTCCGCCCGCACATGGGTCCTCCGAGAAGCGGCGATCCGTGGCTACCCCTCGGGGCCACGGCGTCCCACCATCGTGCGGATCCGGGAGCTTGGGGACAAGCTCGGCGCGGCCGCCTTACCCTTTCTGGGAGATAGAGGCGTTCGGCGTGAGGGCACCTGGCGTTTTCGAGCCCGGCCCCGCGTAGCCAGCGGCGTCAACTAGAGGATCGTCAGCGACGAAAGAAGGGAAACGTCCCCCATCTTCCAGCGAGTCGAGCGTCGCGGGCGGCCCTTCTCCTCCCGGCGTGCGGAGCCATCCACCCAGGGCGACTTGATCCGGATGAGATGCGGGCTACATTGAAACCTGGCCGCTGTCCAACAAAGCCAAAAGCTCGGCCTCCCAAGATCTGGGCACAGAGGACGCAGGAAGAGGAGACCTCCTCGCCGCGAACGAGGCTTCCCGATCCATCAAGATCTGTCGCGGAGGCCGGTCCGCAAGCATTATCAGACAACGGCGGCAGCCTCACGATGGCGACGCACACAACGTCATCAACAACGCAAGAGAAGCCGGGCACGGGCCGAACCGCCCGACCGCCTTGAGAGGCGGCACGACAGCCCGGCGAGACCGTGGCTTGATGCCGATCCCCGGGGCGTGCCTTGTGGGAGATCCAACGCGCCAGTTTCCTTTTCGGTTCCGCCGGTAGCCAACCTCACCAAATACTCGGGAGAAATCGACCCCGAGGTGTGGCTCGGCGACCACGGACTGGCGTGCCCGGGGCGGCAGCGGGACGACGACAGAGCTCATCATCCATACCTTCCGCTTCACAGGCGACTCAGGCGCGATCTTGGGCGGGCGCATCTTCCCGCCCACCACGATCAGCGGCGATTCGATCTGGTCAAGGTTTTCGTAAAGGGGAACTTCCGGGGCACATACGTGCGCCACGGGAACTCGTGGGACCTCCGCGTTGCCGCCCGTCGTCCGGCGGTAGTCCTGCGAGATTTCATCGGCTTCGAAGAAGTGCAATGAGCTACCAAACGTGGGCGCCTTTGCCATCATCGGCGCGTTCCTTGGCGGGACCACGCAAGGAACTCATCCACGTGTCTTGGGCCGGAGGATGCCGACCACCGCCAACGATTTCGAGGTGGCGACTAACCGCATCCTAGAGGGGCGGTGGGGGCAATCTTCCGCAGCGGCAACAGCAGGGGAAAGCGGAAGGAAGGCGGCGCCGAGGGGACGCGTCCCTTGAATCCCAAGAGGAACAAGAAGAACAAGCGGAAGGGGAAGAAGGGGGCAAGAAGGAGCGGGACTCCAGGGGTGATCTCGTCGCCCCGGCTTGACCAGAAGGCCCAAAGGTCCCCCGGGGCCCCAGGGCCTTCGGCGAAGATGCTCAAGCCCTGCCCTTTCCCAAGTTCCCGTCGAAGCACACCACGGGGGGGTGTGATTTGGCTCATAGTTTCTACGGGAAGCTCCCCGGCCAGAAGACAAAGAAGAAGAAGGAGGCGGGCAAAGGCGAGGAGTTCCGGAGATCCCAGACGTTTTCTTGGTCATCGAAATTGCCGGCGAACCTCACTCAGCGCCAGATCAAGCGCGAGCGTCGTGAGTTTTCGATGCGCCCGCCACCCCACCCGGTTCTGCCGTGGTCACCGTGCCATCACCTTCAACATCGGCGACCATCCGCTCCGCGTCTTTGGGGGGCGGTACCCGTAAATCATCGACCCCATCATCGGCAACGTGCGTCTCACCAAGGTGTTGATGGACGGCGGCGGCGCCCTCAACATCCTCTACTCCGAACCCTCAACTGCTTTGGGGATCGGCGCCGCAACGACTCCGACCCAAAGCACCTCTCCCTTCCGGGGGCATAGTGGAGCTTAGCGTGCGGCCTCGAGGCTTGAATCGACCTCTCTGGGTCTTTTTGGGGACGCCATCAAATTTTCGCAAGGAGGTCATCACCTTCGACGTGGTCGACTTCAGAGGACCTATCATGGTATCCTCGGGCGTCCCCGCGTATGCAAAGTTCATGGCCGTCCCCAACTACACCTCCTCCTCCTCAAGATGTCGGGTCCAAGCGGCGTCATCCTTTGTTGGCTCATCCTACGAGCATGCGCTCAACCTACGACGTTGAAGCGTCCGGAACACGCCGAGGCCATGGCGGTGTCAGGCGCTTGACGCCAAACATACAGCTTGGGAGCCTTGGCCGTCAGAAGCCCGGGGTAAAGGAGGTCCACGGCGGATCCCGCCTCTCCCATCCAGGAAAGGCGGTGAAGATCTGCGCCACCCTCGACCCCAAATAGGAAGTTGTGCTCATCGACTTTCTTGGCGCGAACATCGACATCTTGGCGTGGAGTCCCTCGGACATGCCGGGCATTCGAGGATGTCGCCCGAGCACTCCCTTTGATATCGGGCCGGGTCAAGCCGGGTAAAAGCGGCGTCTGCGCCGATTCGGCCGAGGGGAGAAGCCATCGCCATCGGCGAGGAGGTGAACAAGCTTTTGGTGGCGGATTCATCAAGGAGGTGTTCCATCCCGAGTGGTTGTCTAATCTGTCTTGGTTAGGAAGAAAAGTGGGAAATGGAGGATGTGTGTAGACTACACTAGTTTAAATAAAGCATGTCCAAAAGTTTCTTTTCCCCTTACCACGTATCGATCGGATAGTCGATTCCACTTTAAAGGTGTGAACTCTTATCCTTCCTTGATGCCTACTCCTGCTATCACCAAATCAAGATGAAGGAGTCCGACCAATCGCGACTTCCTTCATCACCCCTTTTGGCATGTCTTTGCGTGACAATGCCCTTCGGACTCAGAAACGCCGGAGCCACGTACCAGCGGTGCATGCTCGGCGTCTTTGGGGATCACATTGGAGAAACCGTGGAGGCCTCGTGGGCGACATAGTGGTCAAGACCAAGAAGGCCGATGACCTCATCACCGACCTTGAGGTTGCCTTCCGGTGTCTTAAGGCGAAAATGGTCAAGCTTAATCCCGAGAAGTGCGTCTTCGGGGTTCCCCGAGGCATGCTCTTAGGATTCATCGTCTCAAAGCTGCACATCGAGTCCAACTTTGGAAGGTGACCGCGGTGACCGATGGGGCCCGATAAAGGATCCGAAGGGGGTGCAATGAGTCATGGGCTGCCTTGCGGCTCTTAGCCGCTTTATCTCACGCCTTGGTGAAAGGTTTGCCCCTCTGCCGCCTCCGAGGAAGTCGAGTACTTCTCTGGACCACCGAGGGCCGAGGCTCTGGAACAAGCTCAAAGCTGCCCTTACCGGCGCCGGGTTCTAGTCCCCCCATCGGAAGGAGAGCCCCCTCTCTTATGCGTGGGCTGCGACAACCCAAGTGGTTAAGCCTTGCGGCCATCGTGGTTGAGGAACGAGGATGAAGGCCACGCCCTGCCCGATCGAGGCGGTGTACTTCATCGGCCCGTGTTGTTCGAGACCAAGACCCGCTACCCGCAGATCGAAAGCTGCTCTACGCCGTAGTCACGACTCGGCGCAAGCTCGGCACTACTTTGGCGCCCACCCGGTGATGGTGGTCTCCTCCTTCCCGTTGGGAGAGATCCTCGAGGCAGGGAAGTCTCGAGGCGAGGTCGCCAAGTGGTCCGTCGAGCTCATGGGAGAGGCTCTCTCCCTACTGCGCCAAAGGCCATCAAGTCTCAAGTCTTGACCCCGATTTCCTCGTGGAATGGACCGACACCCGGCTACCGCCGCCTCGGATCAGGCGATCTTTGGACCATGTACCGACGGGTCCACTGGTGGCGGTGGCCCGGCGCCCGGCCTCCTGCCGTCTCACCCCTCGGGGTGCACATGCCCGATGCGTAATTCGACTCCATTTCCCCGCTTAGAACAACATGGCCGAGAATCTGAGGGCCTCCTCGGTGAAAGCGAAGATCGCCTGCGGCTCGGCGTCAAAAGCGCCTCGGCCGTTGGCGACTGCGGCTTTCGTCATCGACAGTCATAGAAG
The DNA here is from genome assembly GCA_015844335.1 of Chrysopogon serrulatus. NCBI lineage: Eukaryota > Viridiplantae > Streptophyta > Magnoliopsida > Poales > Poaceae > Chrysopogon > Chrysopogon serrulatus. Next base: position 241,317 of record JADLZL010003594.1, on the reverse strand, counting down.
GTTCGGCTGCCCACGACCCAAAGATGGGCCAGCGTCGCGGGCGTCTGGCGCCTGGAGAGACAAATTTGACGGCCTCGAGCCTCCGCGCACATCGCCGGAAGGTACAGCGAGGCCGCCCGGCGAACTTCGCCAAGATGCGGCCGGGAGGACCCTGTTCCCCGGGCGTCTTTCTGGGGTGCTTGCGGCCCCCTCATTCGGCGAAGCCCAAGGCGGCGCGGGCGGGCAGCGGGCCGAGCCCCCCTCGGGCCCTACGGCCCCCATCCGAGGCCGAGCCCCTCGGCGGGGCGCAGCGAGGTCATGTCAGCTTGAGCGGGGAAGGCCCGAAGCCGACCCGGCAAGATTGGTGGAGGAAGCCGTACCTTGGCCCCAGGGATCGTCAGGGGTCCTTCACGAGACTTCAACCGAGGCCGATGCCATCAGCGGGAGAGCGAGTCCTTCGTCGTGGTGGAGGGGCCACGAGCTTTACAAGCGAAGAAGCCCTTCCTGCAGCGGTGCATCTCCCGAGGAAGGGCTGAAGCTAGTCCGCAAGATCCCGGCAGGCGTCGTGCGACCATCAAAAAACGGCGCCACGTTCTCGTCGGCGGCCAGCGTTCCGGCAAGGCTTCTACTGGCCAACGCCGATCGGCGACGCCACCGCGTGAGTGCGCACCTACGAGGGCTGCCCGGTACTACGCCCGCCCGAGCGGGGCGCTTTTGCCGGCCCGAACGCTCGAACCTATCCCCCATCACCTGGCGTTCATTTGTGTGGGGACTCGACCCTTGTCGGACCTCTCAAGGGGCGCCCGGGGGCTTCCGCCCACTTGCTGGTCGCCATCGATAAATTCTCCAAGTGGATTGGGCGCGCCCCATCACCAACATTCGATCCAGGCGGGCGGTGCTTGTTCTTCACGAGACATCATCCATCGCTTAGGGGTCCCAAACTCCATCATCACCGACCACGGCACCCGTTCACGGGGGAAGAAGTTCGAGACCTGCGGCGAAATCAGATACGCATTATGCAGTGCTTTGTTGCCCATCTTAGACCAACGGGCGGTGGAGCAGCGCCAGCGGAATGATCTTGCGGGGACTCAAGCCTCGGATCTTCAACAAAGCTCGACAAATTTGGCAAAAGATGGCTCGAGGCTCCTCGGTCCTTTGGAGCCTCGGACGGCGACTAAGCCAGGACCCACGGGGTTCACGCCCTTCTTCTGGTGTGCGGCGCGGTGTTCTCCCCCAGGGCTTGGAGTTCGGCTCTCAGGCTCAAGGCCTCTGACCCAGCGTAACGGGCGGCTCGGGAGGATTCGCTCGCTCTCGGGGAGGTGAGGGCCTTTGCCCATACGCACTCGGCCGGATACCGGCGGTCACTCCGACACTACTACGACCGACGCGTCCGAGTCCGAGAACTCAAGGAAGGTGACTTGGTGCTACGTCTCCGCCCGGGACAACCCGAGGCCGCCAAGGCTCACGCCACCGTGGGAGGACCATACATCATCGTGTGAAGTCCTCAAGCCCGTACCTACAAGCTCGCGTAGATGAGGGCGGCCAAGTCCTCAACAACGCTTAGAACATTCAACAACTACGTCGCTTCTACCCTTAACAATTTCCAAGCCAGTACACACTTTTGTACCTCGCGTTTTTCTGGGAGAAATGGAAATAACAAGTACTATACATTTTTCATAAAGCGTAACACACACCCGAGGCCCTTGAGGGCTAAAGATTTCAATTACAATAACACTCCCATGAAGGGTTAGGTGAGACTCGGTTTTGTCTTACCAAAACCGAGCCTCTCTCGGGGGAGCTAGAAAGGGGGAACCCCCTTGGAAGCATCCCAAAAACACTTCTCGTTTTCATCGGTCGTTTTTCACAAAATTTTTGTACCCAAGTCTCGAACACTTAGGAAAAAAGCAGCTAAGGGAAGTCGTTCGAGGCTAGGGTCGGCCGGCCGCGAGGCCTCCTACGCCCACGCGCTACGGAACCTCTACTCACCACCCTCGGCCAAGGGAGGACTTCGGGCATTTGCGAGAAGGTTGTTATGTAAGTAAGGGTCGGCGAGCAGCGAGGCCACCTCGCCCATGCGCTCACGGTACCTCCACTCGCTACCCTCGGCCGACGTCACGACATCTAAGATAGTCTCACAAGGCTCTAACCTAAATACGGACCGAGATCAAAAAGGCACGAAAAGCAAGCAAAAACGACCACAAAAATGCAATGCCACGATGGGCCATAAACATAAACACTTCCAAAAACTAACATAGTTTTTACAAGGGGCACCACGGCCCGAACAACAGAATCTTGGGGGGCATCCGACCCCCCACCCTCCTCGGCGTCGGCATCCGTGGCGTTGGCGGCGTCGGCCCCCTCGGCGGCCGGGGAAGATAGCCGGCGTGAAGTGCCAACCAGCGCGATCGTGGCCTCTTGACCTTTGGACCGGCTCGGCGAACACCTCGGCCTCGAACCTCCTCGTCCTCGGCGACGATAAGCCCCTCGGCGACTTTGGGGAGGTCGAGGTCGTAAAGGGACAAAGGTTATCGCAAAGGGTGTGCGACACGCCCGGTCGAAGGCCGGGAAAGAAGCGGCGTTCACGGCGTGCCTCCGCTCGCTGGGCGGCGCCTCGGGCGGCCCTAGCGGAGGCTGCTACCGGTGGGCTCGCCGGCCTCGACCTCGGTCTTGGCGGCTTGAACCTTCTCATTTAAGGTGTCGAGCTCGCCTTGGGCCGAGTAGGCCGCTGCGCCCGCATCAAGAGCCACCGTTTGCTCGGCGACTTCCCCCTCGACTCTGCGTCCACGGTCAATCTACGAGTAAAAAGCAAAGATATGTTACCCAAAACATAAAACTTACCTTCCGTCGGCGCTATCTCCTCCGCCAGGTACTCCGGAGCTTGTTGGCCTCGTTGGCCTTTGTCCAGAGCTTCGGCCCGTACCATGATGACATCATCGACAAAGAGCTGGTGATTGGTTTCCACATTCACCAGATTCTCTGTCAAAGTCCCAACGGTGTCGTTCGCGGGAGACGCAGCCACCATCATCGCCTCCTTCTCCATTCGAACCTTGCCGAGCTCCGGCCCGGCTGCTGCCGGGGACTCCGGCGGAAGAGCATTCCACTCTCAAGCCTCGGAGGCCTCGATCTTCCAGGTCGAAAGCGAGGCGAAGGTCGGCGTTTTCAGCACTACGGGCAGCCAACTCGTGAGCAGCGATCGACTTGCCTCTGGCTGGCTTTGGAGGTGGAGGCGCGTTGCCGACCTTTGCCCTCAACCGGAGGAACTACGACTTCTCCCGGGGCGCTGCGCCCCGGACCACCGCAACAATCGAGATCCAATGGGTTAGACATTTTTGAGGGCGCCCGCGTCAAAGGCAAGGCTTTGGGCACGGCGTTGAAGTTACCTTCATCATGTCGGGGAGATCCCTCGAGGCGACCGTCGAGACCAGGCGGAAGCGGATCTTGGTGACTTGACTACTTACGGTATGCTCCCATTGCTCTGCTCCGGGCGTCGTCCGGCACATAAACCGGCCCGGCCCTCAGGGTCCGGTGATCCGACCAAATGATCCGTGGTGGCGCCTTACGGAGCTTGCCGTAGCGGACCACCTCCCGGTGGAAGACTCCTCGATGGGCACATGGCCAGGCGACCCGCGCGATCATCACGAGGAAGCCGTGTCCATAACGGCTACCTCTTTTCCCCAGAGGCGGTATCCTCAGGAGGATCTCCACCACCTCGTGCCCGCGGCATGGCTTTGGGGCGGAACCGGCTGCTCCGCCATAACCACATCGGCGGCCGCCTCGGGCGGCGTCGTTGCGGCTCTGCGGCGTCATCACGGCCTCCGTGCCCTTGGCGTTTGCGCCGCCTCTCCACCACGGTCGGGGGGCGGCACCACAGTCGATGGCATCTCGGCCACCTTTGCCTCGGTCGCCGGCCCCACGCGAGGGGCAAGGGTAGCGCTTCGCCTTCTCGGCCCCTCGTCTCGGTTTCACAGCGGGCAAGTGGAGCCGGGGCTGGGGCCGTCTTGCGCTTTTGGCTGCGACGGCGACAAGAGTGGAATTTCAGAGGAAAAGAAGAAAGAAAAGCGATGGAAAAAAGTTCACAGATGGGAAAAAGCGCTCACCCAATCACCGGCGGCTTGAACAATTGGCTCGCCGGAGCCGTGGTCGTCGGGGTTCGAACTGAGGGGCCCTCGGCCCAGCGGCCCCCGGGGCCGCGCAAGCACGGGGATTGGGCCGTGCGTCGTCGCCACCTCCTCGGCGAGACCCGCTCTCCGGCCTTGGCGGACTCCTCACCATCGTTGCTGCTCGGGGGAAGGACCGAACCACCCTCGCCGGTCGGTCGGCGCAGAATGACTCGGAGGGCCTCCTCCCCCCCCCGGCCAGTCACGCCCGGCCCCTCGGCCGTTCCCTCGGCCCGGAGCGAGGGGCCGGGGTGGCATCTCCCGGCGCCCCGCGGCGTCCTCCCTCCCTCTCCATGGGATGGCGTCGTGGCCTCGGACTCAACACGTGGCCTCGGCTCTGATGAAGCTGAGGCCGAGGCCCCTGATGGACTTCTCCGCCGCCCGCCTCTGCGGCGCGTCGTCGAGGCGGGGGCTGGGCCATTGACCCCCTCGGCTCCTCCTCCTCCATGAAGTTGAAGAAGTCGAAATCGTCCCCCTCGTCATCCTCATCATCGTCATCGGTGCCGGTGGTCTCGGAGGGTGTCGGCTCCCGGGGGAGTCCTGTTCCTCTGGCGCCGCCCTTGCGGCTTCTCCGAGTCCAACGGCTCCTACGCTTGCGGGCGTTCGGTCTGCTGGTTCTCCTTCTTCTTCTTCCCTTCTCCGTGAAGGCCTTGTTCGCCTCCTTCTCCGCGGAGATGGGGGGCTTGGACTTCTTCACTTCCCCGGCCAAACCCTGCAAAGAAAGGGCGGGATAAGGACGAAGGGGGAGATCACGGACACCAAGCCCGGCGGGGATCGATCACAAGAACTTACCACGGAGATATAATGCTGGGTGGGGGTGCATCACGACCTTATAGAGGTGGGAGGTGTGCGCCACCACCGCCGCCTTCTTGGTTCGAGCAACGATCTCGTCATGCTCGAGGTCGACGGATGACATCCTCGTCCCGACCCAGTGGCGATGTCCTTCATGTCGAGCAGGCGAGGTCCGCCTCGCCATGAGGCGGACTCGCCGCTGTGGAAGGTGGTGATGACGGCCCACACGTCCGGCCCACGGCGGATCAGCACCCTCGGGCGCCGAACACTTTCTTGGCGGGGTGACCTTTTCGGGATCAGCTCCTCCTTCCACCTCGGTGGCTCCGCCACGAACACCTTCCCCGTGAAGGCGGGCGGGTGGCCGAAGTCGTTCGGAGGTAGAACCACCGGCGTGCCGGTAGCGGTTGGAGGAGGCGAGGGATTTCGCCGGGATGTAGGAATCCCGGTGGCGAGCAGCATTTGCGGCATGCTTCGGCAGCGGACCGCCCGACCTCTTCCCCCCCTCTCGGCGCCTTTGAAGTAGATGGCGCCCTCAAAGAAATGGAGCCGGAGGTCCCAATGGGCCTCAACTCCGAGAAACCCCTCGCCGCAGGCGGCGAACACCGCCGCTGCGTAATGGAATTGGGATTGAGGTTACATGGCTCCGGCCATAGTACTCGAGGATCGCCCTCAAGAACCGGCCCACCGGCATCCCGAACCCGTACTCGTGGAATGCCGTGAAGCTCCACGGCGTATCCGGCGGCCCGGGTGCGGGGACGGATGGCCGGCCGGCGGAACCATCCACTCCGGGCTGGCGTCGTCGGCGCGGGGGCGGAGAAATCCCTTCCCCCACGGCGCCGGCAACTCCGCCAACATCCGCGGGCTCGACTCCCACTTCGTCCACACCGGCGGCCGCGACTCTCGGCGCCATGGCAGCGGCGGGATAGGTGAGCGGCGGTGAGTCCCCTCCCTTTTCACTATTCCTTCTCCTCTCGGCGCTTGGGCGGATGGCGACGGGGAGGCAAAAGCGGCGCAAGAGCGAGGAAGGCAAGAAAAAGCCGACCACCGCTGTGCCGGTACCTATACCCAAAAACCCCGATCCGTTCGATTGCCCACATTTAATGCACAATCCGTCAGGGATTCCCTACTCAATGGCATATCACACGGAGTCCCCGCCCGCCCAGCGCCCGTGGCCTGACCACACAGGCCCGCGGCACCCCATCTGCAACCTGAGGGGGTTTTCCTCCACAAAAGATCTGGCGCCGCGGGCAGGGGCACGGCAATGCTTGTAGCGGCTTCGATGGCGGCTGCGCGCCTGCCCGTCACGTCTCCGTGGGACCCGCGCCCGCGCGGTATGTCAAACCGCCCTCGATCATGGGGGCCCGGCACCTCTCCCGCGGCAGTGGCGTAGCGGCGCTCGCCCAGCTCCAAAGAACCTCAAAAAGCGCCCCACGACCCCACGATCGAGTTTCCACATTTAGGCGCTTCCCTTCCCTGGGAGGAGCCCGAGCGGCAACCCATATGCGGTCCCGAGGTTCGTGGGCTGGCCCCACCAGGGGTTCGACAACCGCCTCGGGACAACGAGTCGAGGGATGGCTCGGACGGTCTCATACACGGCCCGGCCACCTGGCGAGGGACCGTCCCAACGCCGTGTTCGAGGCCAGCCAGGCGATCTGAGTTAGGGGGGATCCCGCGTGGGAGTGCAACGAGCCCTCGGGGACTGACGGACGGGACCCGGGCCCCGCTTCAGACACACCTTGCGGGCTCGAATGGAATGCGCCTCGGGCCCGGCCAACCCCTAGCGAGCAGGGGCACGGGCATTCCATTCGGACTAACCCGTTAACGACTCACCGGATCTAGCCATGTTCAGCACTGGGTCGGCAGCGGCATGGTGAAATCCACCCTCCTCCCTGCGGAAGGGATGCGAGAGGTGCGAACAAAAATCGACGACCAAGTACCGCTCGGCCGCCCCACACGGAAGCGGGGCTCGGGGGCTTCCCGGCACGATGGCGAGGCCGGAAACGTCAACTAACTTCGCTCACCAAGCTCCCGGCCGCCCGGCGGGCGGGGCTCGGCAACGGCGGCTCATGCCAACCAAAGCGTGCGCAAGCCCTCGAAGAAACACCCACTCTCCTCCGGAGATTCTATTTTATGGTATTGGGCAATCGTAGTGATTCGAAACTTCGGAGGAATGCCCACGGGCCACGATCACAATTAGAACACGTACAAGCCCCGGAGGAATTGCCCACACTCCTCCGAGGCCTCCGAGGGAGGCTACACCCACCCAGGTGAGCTCGCGCGCCCCACCGAGAACATAGCCTCCGGGACGAACAAAAGCACCTTCACCAAACACGAGCAAACCCACGGAGAGTCACACACACACCTCAAGGCCTCGGGGGGCTACGTCCAGACCAGGCGCTTGTCGCACCCAACATAGGAAAGGCAAAAACACCCAACGGCGTGCCTAACAAAAAACCTAGTATAAAGGTCACAACCTCCGAAAAAGAGTATACATACTCCTTCGAAGGTTCGGGGCCACTTGTCGGGGGCCAAAATAAGGGCCCTCAAAGAATCGGGCCCAACGAGCGCAAAAACAAGGCCGGACAATAATGAAACACGGCTGCCGAGGCCCGGCCTGCTGCTCACCGACCCCGGCCCAGCCTCCCCTTGCCGGGGCCTCGGGACAGGCGCTAACTTTCCGCCTCGTCCAGAGCCCTCTCCCCGGCGGGCCTCGGGGCGGGCGCTAACGCTTCCGCCTCATCCGAGGGCCCCCCCCTCGGGGCGAATGCCGAGAGTACCGCCTCTTCCGAGCCCCCTGCTACTGGGGCCTCGGGTGGGGCCGCCGCTTCCCCAGTCAAACCAGGCCAGCCGGCGGGCGTATAACTGCCGCCCCGCCTTCCCACGGTGGCCGTCGAGGCGATGTTATCCTCGGCGGGGATGGGAGCCATCCGTCACCACTCTCACCAGCGCTCATGATTACGTTACTCCTCTCGGTGGCGGCCATGCACATATTATAGAACCTTTGTTATGCCTAACCTCTATGGCGGTCCCATCACGGAGTCCCGGCCTGACGACGTACACACGCCCCGGGCCGGCGTGCAGCGTCAACTGGGCTCTGAGGCCCGGTCTTCTTCCGGTCCCGTTGTGCACCAGGTTTTGAGCCGGGCTGGCGATGCGGCCTCGATACTGCGTATCTCTGCGCCACGGCCACCCCGTATCTGCAGCGACACCCGGCCCTCGGGGCCTCGGACCGAGGGGCGGTCAAAGCTTCGGGCCAGACTCTCACAGGGCTCGGATCGCCCCCATGATGTCCTCGCCAACCTCCGCAGGGACAGGCGTCCCTTCCGACACCGGGCAGGAGAGCTCCTCGGGGCCGGCGCCCACAACCCGGCCTTGCCCCGTACACAGCAGGGGCCGCCATCCACACCAAGGCCTCGACACTAGAGGGGAAGACGTTTCGAGCCTCGGGCAGGGGCCTCGGTCAAGAAGGGGCGGGCGCCTACGGTCATCTCACACATTCGAATCTTTGTAAACCCGTTCCTCTCCCTTGCGGCTATAAAAAGGGGAGGACGGGGGGTCCCCCAGAGCAAAGCGGATCGGACGACCAACAAGCTCAGTTCAACGCACTCACTTCACACACTTCCTCATCACGAGACTTGGGACCCGGCTCCCTCTTTCCACTTGCTTGTACACCCTACCTACAAGCACTTAGGTGCGGATAATACAAATCTTCCTTGTGTCCTTCTTGCACACCTTCCTGAGTTGGGAACACGCACCACAAATTTACTCGTTGGTGCTAGGACCGCCAGTTCTAGCATCGACAATCTCTATCGAGCCGAGCTAGCCTAGGGGTGTGATGGGGCAGCCGCTCTAGCTACCGGCGTTTTGTCGACCTTGACCCCTAGACAACCTCTTCTTTCTCGACTCCGCCCGCCAAGTGCGACCCGACCCGTTGTGCGGGGTGTGACACGGCGACGAGCAAGCTCTAATAGCCGATAGAAGAAGATATGTCTTCGATTGTTATGCCACTAGGTCTATTTTCACCTTAGTTTAGCCCAAAGAGCGGTCATTGAAAGGGCAATTCGATTTCCCAATAGAAATCGCATCCACCTGCGTTGGGTGCCTTCCCCGCTTGCGACTCATCATGTCATCCTCATTAAGGGGGATGGAAGCTGCTGCCCGCTGCCACACCAGTTGCGACCCGCTGCTTGGCACCACCATGCCAACACGCCTAGGCACCGCAAGAACCGACCATTGTTCACCCTAGGCGTTCGGTTCGACAAGGCGAACCGAACGGCTCTTTGGTCTTTTGGAAAGTTCAATCATCTAAAAGTACATACTGATTAGTTAGGTGTAGGACTTAGGACCAAGCAAGTTCGGTCTTAGTTAGTTTAGTTCGGTCTCAGTCATGGTCGAACTAACCGGACTAGACAAAACTGCTACAAAATATTATAATTTGTAGCAAATTTTAGAAATATTTTTCTATTTCAAGGCAAAAATAACTATACAACATATAGATTAGACAAAGTGATAAAAGTGATCGTTCATATAAACTCATTGGGATAAATTTTATATCACTAATAAGAGTATAAAGTACATATTATGTTAATAAAATCCTAATGTTGAGTCAGTTCAGTTACATGAGACATATAACCAAACTAATCGTAAATAATTTGGATAGTATGGACTGGGGCCAAACTTGTGACCGAAAACTTCAGTCTGGTTAGTTCGGTTCGGTCTTTGTTCTTCGGTTTGACCCTACTAGGACCCAAGCTACCAAGGAGGCCAGGAGCAAGAGCAGCTCTCTAGCCATCCGGCCTATAGTGGTGATTGACGAGGCGGCAGAGGAACAACGTGATGTACACGAAACTCGCCCTACCTATAATTTTTCTAGCTCGCCAATGTCTTATGTCCCCTCGCTAGCATTATTCGGTTTTGTGTTCGTAATCATCTTAGCAACCGAACAGCTTTATAGAGCCATTACATCTCAGTACATCCCACTCAGTACAGTTTCACTCATACAAGATTTACAATGTGGACTTGAGAAAGCAACTAAACCTGTCCATAGACAGTGATCCATGTTCTTCTAGCTATATATAGGGCCTATTTGGATTCTGGTGAATCATAGAAGCTGGCTTCTAAAATCTATCAAGGTTACCAAACAGCTATAGCTTTTACGATCTATCTAGAGCACCCCCAAATTCCACAATCTACAAAACTAACCGAACCTAGCATTTTTCGGTTTCTTCACATCAAAAGACAATTCTTTCCCTATTTATCTTTCTCCACTATGTTAAAACAAGGACCGATGGCGGACCGTAATTTTGCTCCACAAAGCAGCTTATCTCAACTTCTACATGTTATGGGTCCAAACAACCTATTAATTTTGCTTTTGTGAGCATCTCTAGCAATAGCCCCCACAACAAAGCCCCTACTTTTTGTTTGGGGGTTTTCCCTACTAGAGAGGATGACGCTAGGACCCACTGTCATACTCATCTTACCTTCCCCATAGAAGAATGTGATCCATAGATGAACACGGTCACGACCCATGTGGGGCGGATGGGACGGAACACGGTGGAGGGGCCTCCCGCTTGTGCTCCGGCCTCCCGCGATGGCGGCGGTGGAGGAGATGCGGGGTTATGACCTCCGACGAGCCGTGGAGGAGATGCGGATCAGGGGCTCCTCTTCTCGCCATCATAGCCCGCCCCTAGTTCCTCGGCCCTCCCACACCTCCGGCGGCAGGGAAGCGGCAAGAAAGAAGCGGATTGTTCTCCAAGTACACGTTGTTGCGATTGTTCTCCGTTGTCGAAGCCTGCTGTCCGAGGTGCCCAATTGTGGAAGGAGCGGCCATATGACGGGTGGAAGAGCGGCCGTATGACGGGGTGGAGCAGCGGCCGCGTGACGGGCGGGCAAGAGCTAGTGTTCCCATGCGGTGAGGCGGGGTGAAGCAGGTCACGTCGGTGCAAAGATGACACAAAGCGGGGTAGAGCGCCGGCGGATGCAGCCGAGGTAGGGAAGAAACAGATGGTAGGGTATGGTAGGGGAGCAGGCCGCGTTGGTCGGTGGGGGGCACTGGCCGCCGCGGGATTTCGCGATCTTGAGCGGTGGAGGTGTCGGATTGGGGCCAAGCTGTTGGGCCAATAAGAATCAGGTCTGAGATCATTTTAGGGCTCAACCAAATTTGGGGGGCTCTAGTAAGGATCTTCTTTGGAGCTGAGCATCTCAAGAGTTTGCCAAAATTTTTTGGCAAATCTTGTGATTTGGCAACTCTCTAAAATATATGGCAAGTGAAAAAAAAGAATCTCTCTCCAATAGTTTGGTATAATTCATTTGCCAAACACAGATCAAACTTACATCAAGAACCTCGAGACGTAAAACAAAATTATGTTTATATCCTTTCACTCCTTGAAAACTTACATCGGGAAGCTTGAAACAGAAAACAAAATTGTTTTTTTCACTCTTCCACCTCTTCTAAAACCTCGATAGCAAGTCAGTCGTCCGCACGCGTGCGGAGGAAAGAATAGCAGCTTGGGACAAATGAGGAGTTGATTTGAGGAGTTGTTGGAGAGGGTTTTTTTTTGTGATTTTGCCAAGAAAATATGGATAGCAGGTTGAAATACCAAGTTGTTGGAGATGCTCTTAGCCTGATATCTTATATTTAGTTGTGGGGCCCAAGTAAGGGAGAGCTCTTATATTTCACTATGGGGCTAAGTAAGGGACTACTGGAGTTAATCCAGCTTTTAGCAATCTAATTTTAAAAGCCAGCTGTTATGTCAAACAAGGCAGCCATACAATGAATATATAGCATCTCCACCCTATGCTACAACTGTTACATAATACCGTAGAATGCTCTGGAGATTATTCCTGCTCGAGCTGTCCATTTCAAAGTTATTAAAGACCTCCCAGTCTTCTGTATAACCTATACAGGCCAGGCCCCTCTCTCTTTGCCCTTTAACAAGAGCGAGTCTGGACTGGCGGAGTGGCGTGCGCTCTCTTCCTGCCTGTCCCTCCCCTTCTTGGTCAAGGAGGGTGGCCCGGCCGGCTGGCCACCCGGGCAGGCAGGCATGGCAGGTACCCAATGCAATCACACACAAGTCAGGTTGCGGCGTTGCGCTGTGATGTGCACACATGGTGCTGCTGCTGCGTGCGGCTATACCATACTGTACATTTGCCTGAATGCCTGTTCTGTTCCTCTCAACACTCAACAGGCACTGTCACTACCACCGGCCCTTGCAACACTCACGCCCCTGCTATACTTTCCTTTCTTCTTCCCCATCACATCCTCTCTCTCTCTCTCTCTCTCTCTCTCTCAAAAGCGTGTGTGCTTCCTTTCTTCTTCCCCATCACATCCTCTCTCTCTCTCTCTCTCTCTCTCTCTCTCTCTCAAAAGCGTGTGTGCCAGCCGGCCTGTGCGGCCTGTGAGTCTGCGACCAGCTAGCTGACTCTGCCAGGCTAATTAACTGGCGCGCACGGCCGCACGCACACCCTCGCGCTGCTTGGAGCGTTGCGAGGATCGGATCACAGTTCACTTCCAGATCGGCCAACCCCTGCTCCCCCTTGTCGCCATTGCTGGCCAGCTGCTGCTTGCTATAGTTACCTTCCGGGACTCCGGTGGAGCTGCCAGTGCCGGGGACGACGCGGAGCTTGCCTAGGCGCTCTGCGGCTTCGGCGCCGCGTCGCGCGTGTGCGTGGTTGGCGTACGTCATTCTTGATCTGAGGCTGCATCCGTCGAGCTAGCGGCGTGACGACCGAGCGAGTACGTGCGTGCGTGCAAGGTCCTTCTTCTTCCGCCGCGATGGGCGCCGTGAGCTGCCGGAGGCGGGTCAGCCGGCGCCGCTGCCACGGCGCCGCCGCCCTTCTGGCCGCCGTCCTCTTCGCCGCGGCCATGGGTAAGTGCCAAACGCTATAGGTTTTCAATTTGCTGGCCGTGCTTCTCGATCTTGTTCTTCTCTTTTCCTTTTTTGTTTTCGTTTTAGGCAAATAAAGCTTGCGCTCTTGTCAAGATCTTATTTTGACGCGAAAGAGTGCATATGTGTGTAGCTTTTCGAGTAGGGACGCTGTGTCTTGGATTTTGGATTCTCTCTTTTTTAATCCCTAGTCTTTTTATGCGTTTCTACTACTTTCAAGTTTCAACACCATTATTTCGATGCCTGACACTCTTGACTAGTTAATTATTAGTTAAAAATCGCGGAGGGGGTATTTTAGTTAGGTCTTGACATGTTTATTTCAATTTCTTTCTACTAGGATTAGCTAGCAGCTAGATACTCATCTTGCTCCTGCATTAATAATCACTGTCTCCCACCTCAATGAACCTAAAAAAATATGCTAGGATGTGCTGTTCTTTGTTATCATCATGCATGCATGCATGCACTCTTTAGCTAGATAATACTACTAGATCTATCTATAGGTCTCCCCCCCTAACTAAAGGTCCTAGCTTCCCTTCTAGTGTGCTAGTATCTTCTTGGTGACACCTTGCTGCAAAGCAGTTAAACAAGAAGGTACAAATCTTAATTACGAGTAGCTAGCTAACTAGACATCATCTGAGCAAAACTAATCTTAACTAGTAGGCCTTGTGCATGCATGTTGCTGTCCTAGATGTGGAGAACTAGAAACTAGAGCCATGTATGTGATCTGCATGCGTGCATATTCTTTTGGGGAGATATCTGAAATTACATTCAAATTGCGGTAAATCACATTACTACTTCCTTCCATCTCTTCTCCCTTGAGCGTTGATGCATGCAAAACCAGTGTAGGATGTGTCCATTCTCTTATGTCTACTCCGTCCTCCAATCACATCAAGAAAAAAAATATTTCTTCATCTCCATCTTGTGCTGCTAGCCTGCTACTAATTAAAATATTCATAGTTGTTTTCTCCAAAAGATTTGTAAGGCCATAGCCTCTGTAGATGGATGTCCTCTTATGAAAATTAAATGAAACCCTCTCTCTTTTTAAGAGTCTCTTCACCAACCAAACAGCGACGCCTTCCTCCTCCTCCGATCCCTGCACCGCTACAGGCTGCATGCAGCCAGACGTCCTGGTCGTCGCCCCCACCATGGCACTACTGCCACTCTGACGACCCTGGTCCAGAAAAGCACACACGATAGCGATCCAATTCATTGCTCACTGCAATAGTAGTAGCAGTAGTAGAGTAGTACCGAGTACTCCCTCCGTCCCATGGACTTTGTCGTTGAAAAACCGTGCCCTCCTCACAAACACGCTTTTCGGGCGACATACTCCGTGGGACGGAGGGCTCTCACTCGTACACAGACACACATTCTGAGAGAGAGAGAGAGAGAGAGAGAGAGAGACGCATGGATGCATGTATAGGGATTAGGAGGGGGACACACTTCAGTGCAGGCAGGGAGACCAGCCAGAGAATCTGCCCGGTAGCACAAGGAGGGCTACGTGGGCGAGCGTACGTTCCAATCGTGCACAGATAGTAGTAGATGAGATGATACACTTTGGTCTCACTCGCTTAACGTTTAGGACAACCACCATATGCTCCCCTGAGCTAGCTCCTCCAGCTAGGAGTACTGCCAACCAATCAGACAACCAGTAGTATAGGACACTAAGCTAGTAGCTTATTATTACTAGTGTAGGAGGAGTAGATCGATCCTAACCACTCAAAATCCATCAGCACCGTACCTGCTGCATCATGCACCTCCAATAATCTCTCACCACAAGATTTATGAATTCATATCATCATGTGAATGTGAATCTACTGCACGCAGGTATCCCAGTTTTGAGCACAGCAATTCACTGTGTAGATATATTATTGTATAACACATGTACCTTCTCCTACACATCGAAGTTCTTTGTTTGGTCTCTCCCATCCATTTTTACCATCATGTGGTAAATCAGCAAAATACTGCAATCTGATTCTGATGGTGTATTGCCACTGCTACTGCAGTTGTGGCGGCGGCGGGGCGACCGATCCGTTTGCCAGCGGCGGCGCTGGCGAGGAGGCGAATAGACTCGTCGACGGCGATGACGACGACAGCTACCGTGAGCAGGACGTCAACGTGGACGACGGACGCTGCGGCCGCCGCCCTCCCTGCAGCAGCCCGGCGGCGGTGGCTGGTGGGGCCGGGGTCATCGCCGCCGACGTGCCGCGCGCGATGCGGGCGGTGCACGCCGTGCCGGGCGACCCGCGTGGCCATCCAGCCCGGCGTCGGCCCCCAGTGGGAGTACTACCCGGAGGTATGGCGCTGCAAGTGCGGCGACAAGCTCTTCATGCCATGATTCCAGCCGGCCCCATCAACGGACGGCTTGCCGGCAGGCCGGCAGGCGTGCCTAGCGTGTTGTTGCGTTGAACGTACAAGACGACCCGTCGAGACGACGACTGGTGGAAAAAGTGCCGGGTGTGCCGTACGTTAATTTTGCAAAAATTGAAGGGTACGTGCGTGCGTACAAAACGTACAAAAGGGGAGAGGACGGATTTGGTGGTAAGAGAGCGATTGGTTAGGTAATTAATTAGGCGTGCGTAAGTGATGCTTTCTGTTTAGTAGTATATACTATGTATATGGAAATCAGGATCTTATATTATTAACTACCTCAATCTACATGTTGTTCATTCTTCTTTCTTTCTTTTTTTTTTTTTTCTTGGTGAAACTGTTCTGCACTTCTTTTTCTTGAACAGAAATGAATGAATGAAGGTGCTTGTAATTATTAAATATATGTTTCTAGGCTAGCTACATGGGTTTTATTTTTTTATTTGCGTGTTGATATATGTACATGTAGTGCCTGCCTGGAAAGTAGTACTGGCAACTAAAATTATGTTCCTTTAATATGCATGCATGCATGGGACCGAATTAAGTTATATGCACGAATGCTGCGTTGACACGATTTTTGGAGATTTTATCCAGCACAATTTTGCATAGATCGATCTGGATCGTTCATGAATAATGGTACATATTGTTTCTGCGCTAGTTGTGGTGTTGGTTGTCATCTTTATACTCAACCAAAAAAAGTCATTTCAGTGGACACACCCGTATAGCCGCGAGATCCGCCATCACATGGATGTTGCATGCAATTATTGCAACATACTCTTATTCGTAGAATACTGCTCCCTCGATCGATCGATCGGTTTCAAAATATAGCACTGTTTTTTCTTCTTCTAAGTTAAATTTATTGAATAATTTTGATCTCCATGAACATATCTTGATGGCATATATATTTGAACTTGTATATCTAATCTATTTTGTATAATTTTGCTAAATTATACAAATTACCCTGGCCATTTTTACTTGATTTATCTTTTTCTTTTATACATTTGCATTAAGAGCCCTTCTTTTTCCCTTGTTCTTGTCCACATTCGTCTCTTTTCACCTCCATATCAGCCGATTGGCTATTGGATTGATTTTCCAAGTACGAAAAGATTAAGAGACAATGTGTTACTACAGATAGTTTTCTTTCTCAATCTCGTACGAATAATCAAGATCAAGAGTAGACTTTGGAAACTCTTGGAGATAGTACTCTTAGAGCGATCTTTGCATGCATGCATGTCTTGGACTTGGCATTGCCTGAATTTCTCAATTTGTCGAGGAATCAATGAATATATACTAATAATGTAGAAATGCAAGAGATAAAGCTAGCTAGTATCTACCATATTGCGTGTTGCATCGCAAAGCCGAGACACAGCGATAGTGCCCTGAAAGAACTTGGAGACCAAGTGTCGACCTTTTGTGCCGGTAATGATTGTACCGTGCAACGCTTGGTCGTCACATGCAGCACACTCGATCAGCTCGAGATCGTCGACGATCACATGAGAGGATACTAGAGACCCAAAATGCCACGCGACCCCTCGACTTTCCCTATATACTACAAGCCTTCCTCGATCTCCCTCCCATCAAGCTCCTACTCAGCCTGATTGTCTTCTCTTCATCTTTATTTATTCCTAAGGCCACCGTACCGGTACACCGCTAGCTCTGGCTTCTTAGCTTTTTGCGCTGAGTAATTTTAACTTTTTATTTCTAAAAAATAAATCAGAAAAGTTCAAAAAAAAAGTCAGAAACCAGTAAAGGTAACTTTTTCTTTTTGTTTTTTGCTTCATCGGCTCTGCGTTGTCTATGCAGTACGTGTAGTAAAAAAAAATAAATTAGAAACCAAGTCGTACCAAAACAGTCTTTTACTGTGTTTCCGTGAAACCACACACTGTTGTTCTATTTGCGCTCTGCCATTGTTTAGGTACTTAGGCATCATGTGCATGTAATTGGCCTTTTTATACCGCCATTTTCATTGAATGGATGCGACATTTTCACATGCATGGATGCCACATTTTCACTGTATCATTTTCGAAAATCTGTAGACTCACAAGGGCCAGGCATTCCTGTCCATGCCAGGGTTTCACTTACCGTTCGGAAAACGGTAACCGCCGGCCGGCGGTAAATTTATACCGGCCGGTATAAATCGGTTACCGATTTATACCGGCCGAATTCAAATTTGAAATTTGAAATTTGGAGGGGACAAAGGTCAACGGTTTGAACCGGTAAACCCGGTCGGTTAGGGGCGATTACCGACCGGTTTAAATGGTAACCGCCCCTAACCGGCCTGGTGTCTTTTTTTTTTTTTTTTGCTAGAAAAAATTATTTTTTCCGGCATGACCTTTGCAGAAATTCATGTTGAAGAGCACACAAAGCCATAATAAATATTGTGACACAAATACATAGTGCATAAATATATAGTCGGTACCCACCAAATGCTAACAAAGTCACACCAACGAAACAACAAATAATCCGATACAAATACATGGTCTCATGCACATATCAACGCTGCGATACGAATGGAAAGACCCCCATTCCACACCCTTCCTCATACTCAGCGGTGGACATAAGATTGATACCTCGCAAATCGAAGGAGGTCCGCCTTGAATTGTTGCCAAGTTTGGCCCGTCCATGCCGCCGTTGTCTCCCACTCTTGAACTAACAGAGTGTAAAAATGAGGGTCATCCCATTCATAGACCCATCTAGTCGGAAGCTGCATGCTCATGTCAGGAATAGGGTAGTTGTAAGTATCCTGTGAGGTACCACTGTAGGAGGAAGAAGAGTACTGTGGAGTCTTATAGTCCGTCGGTGTATAGGCTCTCCTCCGTGAAGACGGCTGTCCATGGTCTTCATCCCGAGTAGCATGTGTGAACTCCGTCTCGCCTGCAATAAACCATAATTAGAACTCACATAAAACAAACAAATATGCGTAAGTAGGTGCAATGGATACCGTGTGAAGTGAAGACCACCACCAAAGACCACCGGCACTACTACCACCACCACCACCACCACTACCACCTCCTCCACCACTACCATACCCACCACCACCACCATACCCCACCACCGTCACCGGCGACTTTCCACCGTCATCATCATCGTCAGCAGAGCTGCTATCGTCAGACTCCTGATACGGTGGACTACGCTGATCGTCATCGTCCGTCTCTGCGTCGCTGCTCACTACTTCTTGTACTTTTTTTCCTTTTTTTCCTTTCTTGGGGTTAGTTTGTTTTGGTCCGGTCTGGAACTTCCTCTTTCCTAGGTGGGTGTCACCCACATGTTTACGGGCCCAATCACTGATGGAATCATCCCCCGTAGTCCTACGTAGATCTTCGGGGTCTATTTGGTCTCTGCTAACACAAACAAAAAACGCCGTGAATAAATTGTGGTACATAAGTGGCTAACTCAAACATGAACAAAAAAAATACCTGACAATATGGGAAGGCAAAGGGACATCAATATCATCATCATCCTCATCCAAGACTGGATCCGTGTTCGATCTCCCATACTCCATCCATTCCCGAACCGGATTATCCCGATCATAGAATGAAATGTGCGAAAACTGGTCAATAAAATCACCTTCATCACGCGGTTCCGTGCGGGTGACCTCCGCCCACGTAGCCGAAGGTTGTAGTTGACATACACAAGCTTGTTTAGTTTCTTGTGCGACAACCGATTGCGAACTTTCGTATGGAGCAAGGCAAAAGTGCTCCGCCTCCGCCGCATCCACCGGAGGAGACACACCGTGCAACAAGCCGCAAAAGCAAGACGCCGCAACGACGGGCGTGGATGTACCGAATAGCATCCACCAAGCCGCTGCAAGTGAAAACCCCATTATGTTAGGTACATATACAAAAAGAGAAAAAAAACTGCGTCTGAAGAAATTCTTACATGTCCGTCTTTGGGTCTGCGTGCCATTCTTATTGCCGGTTAAACCCAAACTCACCAAGCTTCGTCGAAATATCTCGGCCTCCCGCAATGCCTGCAGCACCGCTACTTCAATATCCACCATGCGCGCAAATGCATCCTTCAATCCTTGGAACATTTCGAGTGGAATCCAGTTTGTATGAAAGCGATGGATTTAGGACAAAGGCCGCAATATTTGGAAAACAACATACGTTAAATATTGAATATAAACGGCTTGGTAACAAACATAAGTCATGATCATACCGCACCAACATAGGTGCCTATGTAGACATCAAAATCCCGGCGTCCCGTAATCTTTTTGTACTCCATCCATGTTGCCACATTATTGCCGAAGAAATCCTGCATCTCCCGTCGACTACACTGAAGTTGTACACCACATCACACATGTTCGGCCGCTTATCTTGATCAAAGAAAGCGAAGGAACTTGTACACTGGCCGGACTGTGTCGATGATGTATTTCAACCCTCCCCACCACCGTTTGTATACTTGACAACCTTGCATGAGCATAACGACCTTCTTCGGTCCCTACCCACTTGCTCAGTAAAAACTCGGAGATCCCATCCACTTTGCATGAATTTTTCATGTTTCCTAAAAGCTCTCGAGGAACATGTAGTTGGTCCCAAATCCAAAGTGGCATTCCACTTGACCAACTCACCACCAATAGCTTTCTTCATCATTTCATTCAACGAACCATGGTTGTGCAACCAAGTTGAAATACGCTTGCAAGTCTTGATCATACCGTCATGGTCCAACCTCTCACCAATGTCCTTCAACATCAAGTTGATGGTGTGTGCAAGACAAGGTGTCCAAGCAATGTACTTATG
The DNA here is from genome assembly GCA_015844335.1 of Chrysopogon serrulatus. Lineage (NCBI taxonomy): Eukaryota > Viridiplantae > Streptophyta > Magnoliopsida > Poales > Poaceae > Chrysopogon > Chrysopogon serrulatus. Next base: position 221,400 of record JADLZL010003594.1, on the reverse strand, counting down.
CTCCTGCTTAAGATGTTTGCATGCTTTCTTGTAGTTTGAACCGTTGTCGGTGACCACATGAACGACATGCTCCGCTCCAATCTCGTTGACCACCTTACGAATCTCCTGATAATAATAGGCACATTTATTAGTAACATCGGAAAGAATATCGAAGTGGAAAAAATTAATAGACACATATGGACAAAAATAGGCGCATGTGGAAAAAAAAATTACCGAGTAGAGGTATGTGGCCGATTGACTCCTTCCAAATCGCATCAATAGACTTGTGAAACCAGGTCACCCCATTGCAATATATCGAAAAGTTGATCACACTCATTCTAGTCGGGCCACCCAAGAATCACACATCAATGTGACGCCAAAAGTGGGCCAATCCTTCTCGAAACTTTGCGAACCTAGCCTTCAAGTCTTGCTCGCTTCATATCAAGGTACTTGCCATCAATTTCCCTTCTAGTGGGTGACGTGATCCCTTCACCGCAACAATAACCAAATCATTAGATTAAAGAAATAAAGGTAATGCAACAAGTTCTCCAAGTATAGCTACTTACCCCACTACGTGTCTCTCTGACCGCACTTATAAAGTACGGACTATCGGCCTGTCGTCCAGGGATTCCTGCAATATGGAACCACTTTGCCCAACCTGTACCAATAGCTTCCCTGGCATTCCTACCCCTCTGCGTCCATTTGCCCGTATCAATCCTTTGTTGCACCATTCCTCTGCTCCCACCGGCTGCCAAATTATAGTCCTCCACCACCACAGGAGTCTCCCTCCGTGAACCTGTTCTACCAAACAACCTCGTCAAAGGATTCCCCCTCTGTGAACCACCACCCTGCGAACTACCCCCTCCTCGCTCGTAAGTACCCCCTCTCGCTTCCACCCCCCGCCGGGTACTCTTGTTCTTGTTTGACCGGGGCAGCAGTGCTTCCTGCAACATAGCTTCATATTCATCTTCATCGAGACGAGTGTTTCCCTCCGCTGCAGCCGCCTCTTGTGCCATCTTCTTTCGAGCCCGGTCAGAAGATGCCTTCTTAGTCCTGTCAAGATCCCGCTGAAAATACTCCTGGACATTTGGTGGCACCCTGTTGCAATGCACCACCTCACCCCCTCGCCCAGCCAAATGTTGTTTTAATCTCGTGCAACCACCACCGATTTAAAGTATTACAATAGTTGCATCGCCATCCCGGAGAAAGATTCACGCCATGTTCCCATACAATATCTTTTCTGTCTTCCCCCGCCATTGTGCACCTGCGAATGAAAATGAAAAAACACAACGGAACCAATCACATAAATAAAATTTACACAATTTCACACCTAAATAAAATATACGTAAACAATATGCCTAAATCATTTACAAAATAATACCTACACATCCTACCTCTAATCCTAATTCCTAAATCCTAAAGCAAAATAAACTACACATCCTACCTCTAATCTTAAATCCTAAATCAAATCTAACCTAAATCCTAAACTAAATCTTTCTCAAAACCTATGTAAAACCTAAATCAAATGATACCTACATTCTAAAACCTACCTAAACCCATTAACTACCTAAATCAAACCTAAAACCTACTCTAAATACAAAAAAAAAACTTACCTCGGTGGGTCGGCCGGTTATCCAAAAAGCTCGGTAAACCGAGCTTCCCGGCCGGCTAACCGGCCCCCCCCGGCTAACCGACAGATCGGGATCGGGCCGGTTAGCCGCCCCTAACCGCCCGATAGCCGGGCTCCGGCGGCGGTTATCCGAGGGCGGCGGCCGGTTTCTCCTCACGCGGCGGATTGGATAGAGGAGACGGCGGACGCGGCTTCGGGGAGGGTTTCGCCCCCCCCCCCCCTAGGCATTAAGTGCCCGTTGGGGCCGGTTGGGCCTCACGGGCCTTGGCCTATTTTTTTTTTCAAATTTCCAAACCGTGGCGTAACCTTCTAAATTATATGGCCCACAAGCACCGACATTGTCCCTAAGACCTCTGTCACCCGTAATTGTGCACCGAGACAACTGCTCGTAGATCCAAATTGATATGCAACCTTGCCACACTGTTCAATGATTTGAAATGGACCAATATATCGAGGCGCCAACTTTCCTTTGACCCCAAAATGATCCACACCTTTCATGGGGATACCTTCAGTGTACAAAGTCTCCAACCTTAAATGCCAAGGGTCGCCGATGACGATCTCGCATAGCTTTTCTCGTCGAGATTGAGCTTTTCTCGATTTGCTTGAATTTGTCTGATCTTATCTTCGGTTTCTTTAACTAAATCAACTCCATAGAACTGTCTTTCTCCCCGGTTCGCACCAATTAAGTGGAGTACGACATCGGCGGCCATATAAAGCTTCAAATGGTGCCATTTTGAGACTCTCTTGATAATCTGTTATTATACGCAAAATTCTGCTAATGGCAAACATTCATCCCAAGCCGAGGAATATGTCAATACACAAGATCTTAACATATCTTCAAGGATTTGATTTACTCTTTTTCACCTGCCCTCCGATTTGCGGATGGTAAGCAAGATCTTGTATAATAAATTAGTACCCAAGGTCTCATGGAATTTCTGCCGAATCGAGCAACAAACCGTGTACCTCTATCTCAGAATAATAGACTTGGGTACCCCGTGCAAACACATAATTCGGTCTATATATAATTGAGCATATTGAGGTGCTCGGTAAACATTCTTCATCGATAAAATGGGCCGACTTAGTTAATCGATCCACAATAACCCATATAGAATCATACCCTCCGGCAGTTCTAGGTAAACCAACGATAAAGTCCATGCTAATATCTTCCCACTTCCAAAGGGAATTGGTAAAGGCCGTAACATCCCAGCCGCCTCTTGATGCATGGCTTTGACTCTCGACAAGTGTCACATTTTGCAACGTGTCGAGCTACCTCGATTTTCATTTTAGTCCACCGCATCTACGCCTCGGTCATGATACATCTTATTGCTACCGGTGAATCGAGAATCGTTAAGTGAGCTTCGTCCCGAAATCAACTGTCGGAGCTCGGGGACCTTCGGAACAACTAGACGATTTTTGAACCATAATACATTGTCGTCATCAAGGCGGAAACAAGGTGCTTGCCCTGATCTGACTTTCTCTCTAATGTGCTTGAGACCTTTGCTTTCTCGTTGAGCTGCAATTATTTTCTCTTGAATAGAAGAACGTACTGTGATATCATTCAGACTACCCTGAGGGATCATATCAATATTCAATCTTTCTAACTCTTGACACAAACTCAGATTCACTGGTGTGACAGTAAGACAATTGCATTGACTCTTTCGACTGAGAGCATCAGCAACTACATTAGCCTTGCCAGGATGGTAGTGTACTTCAAGATCATAATCCTTGATTAATTCTAGCCATCTCCTTTGCCTCATATTCAGCTCAGACTGGGTAAAGATATATTTCAGACTTTTGTGATCACTATAGATATTGCATTTATTGCCCAACAAGTAATGCCTCCATGAAAACCTGATGTTGCTTGTCGTCTATCCTTGTTCCGACGGGGTCAAGGATACACCACAAGAGCATGATGATGATTAAATCGAGACCGGGTGGAGTGACTTGCGCCAGGAGGGGCTAGTGCCCTGGTGTAGTGTTGTCCACTTGTGAGTCGGTTAAGCACCGTTCGTTGCCTTGGCCCTTGGATCATGAGGTTATTGGATAGTACTAGTCGCATGCTAATGGCGGTAAGCTCCCTTGTATGATCCATATGAGAACGGACACCGGGACGGGAAGTAGCGTGTACCCACACTACGAGTGCACCCGTCGACGCCAGTTAGACCGACGGCGTAGGGAGATGGTGTCTTGTACTCTCGTGGCTAGGACCCGCTTCGGTGCGAGAAATGCAAGTGTGAGTTGATATATGTAAGATGTTGGTCCTGCATATATCGTGTGGCTAGGAAGCCCTAGCTGGGTAAATAAAGCGATTCGAATCGTCGTGTGCTCCACGATATGGGAGCCGTGATCCTTGCACCAGCACCGTGGTAATGATGAAAGAGTGAGAATGGAAAGTTTGAATCCGACATGTGTTTGACAAGTGATTGTTAGAGTAAGGATTGGCTTAGTCTCTTTTCGCAAAAGGATGTCTTTTGATCTTGCTAAAGCCTCACCTTGATTCCTACTAGCCAGCATTCCTGAGTCTTCTCCCCACTTTTTGGTCGGGTAAGTCTTGCGGAGTACTTTTTGTACTCAGGGTTTGTTCAACCCCTGTTGCAGGTGAACCGCATGGACAAGAGTGCCACGGCCCTTGTTGCATGACGGTTATCGAAGAAGTGACTGATGAGGAGTGAATTGAGTGGCCTTTAGGCGGGGCAACTTTGGTTGTGTGGTCTGTAATAAAGTTATACAATGATACTTCCGCTGGTTTGTAATAATAACTCTGGTTCGTATAGGTTTATAAAAGGTTTGTAAATTAAGTTATTGTAAGTCTTCCGCTACTCGGTATTTGTATATGAAAACCGTTGTAATACTTGTGATGTCTCTCGTAAGTATCGATCCCGAGTGATCGTGGTTTATCGGGGATTCACCCGACGGAACATTCTAGATTATGTGGTGCACAATTACGGTGACGAGAGGTCTTAGGGACAATGTCGGTGCTTGTGGGCCATATAATTTAGAAGGTTCTCGCCACACAAACGTCAAAACAAATACTAAACGAACTCAAATTTGAAAAATTTTGACACCATTGGATTCTATAAATCATGAACTATTTTTAGGAATTTTTCTAGATTTTTTTTCAAATTCAAATTTCAAATTTCAAAACCCTAGCGGTTTGAACCGGCCCCAAACCGAACCGGACCGCACCGGTTTGGTCGGAAACCGGTCAAACCGGCGGTTACCGTTCGGTTTTTAAAACCCTGGTCCATGGTCGGTGGAGCATCTGGAGTCATGTTTTGCAGGCCTCTGAGAGTGCCATATCGAATTGTCAACGCTCTTCCGAGGAATCAATGATGACTAGTCAAAGTAGATGAAATTAATACGAGAGAAAGATGGCACATATAGTAATTAATAATTAACAAAAATCCAAAATATATAAGAGGAACTCTTATATACTCAGAACCGCAATTTTCGAGTGGTAACACTACAAAGAAAAAGTTGGACTTCTATGAGCACCTATCTATTACAAACAAACTATTTATGATGACCGTTCACAAGATGACAATGGCTTATAACTAAACAGTCTTTGTCATAAACATTTGTATGGGATTTGTGATGGTAGATCGATCACAATAATTGGTTGTCATAAAATATAGAACAAATAATTTTTTACTTGAACAAACTTAGATAAAGAAATAGTTAAAACCAAAAATAGTCAAAACCAAACATGCAGTTACCGATGAGTTTTATAGCTTTATTATGATGACCTCTTTATTCAAAAATCATTTACTTTCCCAAAATTCTGTTTGAAGTTCTCATACTTTAAAATTCAAGTTTTAAATTGTTCAAACAAAATCGAACCAGAAATGACTAGAACAAAAGTTTGACATTTCGATTAGTTGTACAACTTTGTTATTCATGTTTTTTAATTGAACTCATTTTTATCTCAAAATTATATTTGAAGTTCTCATATTTTAAAATTCAAATTTAAAATTTTTCCAGCAAAGTCAGATGAAGAAATGACCAACCAAAATAAAAGTTGTACATCTTAATGACTCCCAAAATACTGTAGAGCTGAGTAGCAACAGGGCTGGAAACACTAGTAGTTTCAGCCCAAACCAGCTAGCAATGTACCAGCAGAACAGGCCCTTTGTTGCCGACCACTTTTTCATTCGAAGTCATTTGATATCCTAAATTTCTGTTCGTAGTTATCTTATATTTTAAATTTTAAAATTCAAATTATACAAACAAAATCGGATGAAGAAGTGTGTCGGGGGCCAAACAACCGGCCTGTTGGGCCCCGGCTAAACAGAATTAAGCAAGCCGCCATTAGCGGCCCACGAACGGCCTACGAAAGCAGGACCAAGTGGGCCGACAATCCAACGGCCGGCTGGAAAACTATGGCAGAAGCCCGCGGGTGAACTACACCATGCGCGGGGGCTCGACCCCCAGGCGCGGCTCGCCGCGACCCCTGCAGGGCTAAAGGACTCCGGGGTCGTGACACGGGAGGCCAGCGGCTCCCGACGACCCCCCATGGGCGTCTTCGCGAATAAGCAACCCAAGGCTTGCGCCCCACGCGCGAACCACGACCCCGCTGCCAGCACGACCGGTCAAGCCGTATCTTCTTCGTCTGCGCTCTGCGCAGGGCATGGGCCAGAAGCATCTTGACTACACGGTTTGACAATGCAGGGCATGGAAGCGGATGCCAACGGCACTGTTGGCCAGAGCAGGGCGTGGCACAGCTCTTGACCGCACTATTAACCAGGGAAAGGGCATGGCTCGATGTCTAATCACCCTCCTGGTTGACAGTCCGGACAACCCATCCGTCGCGACCCACTCCCATGCCGTACCACGTCATTAACTCCGGGACAATACTATAAGCGCTCTAATCAACTGTTCAGCCTCTCCGTCCACAGTGAAGGCATGGGTAGACACTCCGGCGACGTGACCACACCGGCGACCGATCCTGATCAACGCGTGCGACGCAAGGAAGAAGGACGTCCCGACCCCAGGGAGGCAGACGAGCCACTCCACCATTGTCCTTTTTTCTTTTTCCACACGGCATGCCCATCCGTTCTCCGTGTAAGACCGTTTTCTCCCTTCATCTATAAAAGGAAGGGTAAACCATTTCATAAGACAGGCTCTAATAGAACACCAGAGATCACCGAGACCATCACACGCCACAATATTGGCGCCACGCTCAATCAGAGACTTGGGAGCCCCCTCCCTCTCGAACCGGTTGTAACCCCTACTACGAACCGCCGCTAAGTAACACGATTCCTTCGAATCTGACGCAGGTCTCACGCCTGAACCAAAGATACTCCCCTGTGTCCTCTTAGCGAACCATCCGGGCATAAACGCCAAGATCTAAATTTACTAGTTGGTGCTTTCACGAAACACCGACAAAAGTGGCCTATAAAAGTTGTATATGTCAATGAGTTCGACAACTTTATTGTTGACAACTTTTTTTATTTATCCTAAAATTTATTTGAAGTTCTAACATTTGGAGATTCAAATATTTAATATCCATGCATAATATCCTAATATACATGGATATCGTCTACTAGTTGTACACTCTCTCAACTTTCCATGTGTCATTTGACCAGTAGGTGTAAGTACTCTACGGCCTTGTTTAGATGCACCTCCAACTTCCAAGTTTTTTCACTCTCTCTCCATCACATCAATTTGTATCTACATATAAAGAGCATTAAATATAAATAAAAAAATAACTAATTGCACAGTTTGGTTGTAAATCACGAGATGAATCTTTTGAGCCTAGTTGGGCCACGATTGGACAATATTTACCACATACAAACGAAATGCTACAGGACTTTTCAATCTCTCTCCTCTCACAAATGATTTGCCGCATGTAAAGAGCATTAAATATAAATAAAAAAATAACTAATTGCATAGTTTGGATGTAAATCACGAGACGAATCTTTTGAGCCTAGTTGGGCCACGATTGGACAATATTTACCAAATAAAAACGAAGTGCTACAGGACTTTTCAATCTCTCTCCTGTCACCATCTAAACAAGGCCTACGTACATGTTACAACGTACTGCTACTCCGTCCCAAATTATTTGTCGTCTCCGGTTTTCGTGCCACAAGTTTGACTCGATTTATAGAAAATACGTGCAATATTTATGTCTCCGAATAAATTTGTTAAAAAACTAGACCTAAAGATCTTTCCGATGATACTAATTATGATACTAATTGATGATATTTATTATTTATAAAAATTACCGGTAATTGTTTCTCGGGAAGCGAAAGCGACAGTTATTTTGGGACGGAGGGAGTATGGTTTTGTCCATTGTGTCGTATTGTCTACAACAATGAATATTGTCTGTGTGAGAGTAAGGAAGCTAGTAGGCCCGCACTCCGCAGTACGTACTGCACACAGTACACTGCACCCCGGCCCCGTCCATTTATTAATAAAGAAGGAAAAAAATTAAAACCCCCCTGGCTGTAGCGATCCTGTAGAGTCATGATGGAAAAATTTGGCTCCAAGCGCGCCATCTTCTCCGGGACTCGACGTGCAGCGCCCCAGGCCGCGAGAGGTCAGGTCCAAACCAGTGGTGGCTTTTCTTGCCATCCTCTCCGACGAGACGACGACACCGCCGGCTGCGATCAACCGAGTATTCGAGTGAGTCCACGCCGTGCTTTATTCCTTGTCCCCCACGGCCGTCCCTTTTTCTCCCATGCAACAGTGCCCGGTCAAGCAAGCGTCGTCGACAGAGGATCGGACACACAAAGCGTAAGGCTAGATACATCACGGGTAATTTTGCCGTAGGACAATATTCAATGATATAGTATTTGTTGATAGACACTACCTGATGTTATTTGTTTGCCAAAAGTATACTATTTAATTTTAGTAATTATTGGCTCCTAGGCACTATGGCTATCAAGAGTGGATGTGTGAGAGAAGCTAAAAGTGGCCAAAATACCCGTTCGATAAAAATAGACTTTATACCAAAATTGTAGAGCTCAATGAGATTCATAACTTTGTAGTTGGCAACTTTTTATATGAAGTCATTTATTGCCTTAAATATCTATTTTTATTTCCTTAGATTTTTTAATTCAAAATATAGAAATTTCAAATGACTTTGAACATTGAACGGGTCTGGCTAATCGGCGAACGTTCATTGGGAACGAATCTAGCGAACACTCCGACAGCAGGCTTACTTTCCCAAAATGGAATTCTACCATCCCACCTCTTTCCTTTTTCGGCAAGCGAACAAATTTCTCTCTTTTCATGCCCAGGAAGCAGTGATTTCTTTTTCTTTTAGCGCGCGCGTCCAGCGGACGTCGTTCCTTCTGCTCGTAACTCGTGCATAGCCTAACTTAGAGGAATAATTTAGAGAAATAACTTATATAACATTATTTTTATTTTTTACTCACAATAACATTCTCTTTAGGTTTCATCTCGATTTTTTCTTATTTCAGAAACTATATTTCGGGAACATGGAAAAAGGGTTTAAAAAAGGGTGGGGAATAGAATAAAAGTAAGTTTTATCCTAAATTAAAAAAGTGTATTCTACAAATAACTCTGCATAACTTCTGCAACTCTTAAATCCATCTTGTTTCCTCTGACTTGAAAACTTCTAAAGACCTGCAACAAACAAATAAAAATCAGCCTTGCAAAGATAATAATAAGACTCAAATATGCTTTAACATCAGCCTACTCGCCTCACTGATCAAGCAACGCATGGTAATATTTATTGGCAACACAACACTAGTTTCTATTATAGAACAAACTGTAATATAATACTTATATTCTCATTTCTAGATCACGCGGTATATAGCATCTGTATTCTGATCAAGTTATATGACCAAATTAAACATCAAATTATGAGTAGAAACTTAAATTCAACTTCACCACACAAGTTAATCATACAACTTATACACATTTACAAGTTATAACATATCACTTTAACACACTAACTTTTAAAGAAAACTTTGACACACTAAGTCTCAAATTATGTGTACAACTTAGACACATAAGTTATAACAGATAACTTTGACACACTAAGTCTCAAAGAAAACTTGATATAACTTTATCCAACTTCAACATTCAACTTGTCCACACAAGTAAACCATACAAGTTATGTGTACAACTTACAGACACAAGTTATGACATACAACTTTAACACACCAACTTGCAACAACAAATACTTGACCACACAACTTTAAGCATAGAAGCTATATCTAGAAATATGGAAATAAGTTTAATACTTATATTCTTGTTTCTGGACAGTCATCACGTGGCCTTAAACTGTAATAAAGTTATGTGGGAAAATTAAACTTTGGAGTTATAAGCGAAACTTAAACATCCAACTTGAGCAGATAAGTAAACCATACAAGTTATATGTATAACTTAAACACACAAGTTATGACATGCAACTTTAAACACACCAACTTGCAGTGCAAAAACATGGCCACACAACTTTAGTCGGTAGCAAGTAAGCAATTTAGATTATCCTACTAGTTTACCACATAAGAGGGCAACCTTAATTATCTGCTACATGACTATAGGCTAACTGGGAATTATGAATGGAATACGAGTAAAATAGATAAAGTATTTAAGATGGTGAAAGTTATTTGCTGCCAAACTCAAGATAAACCTAACAAGCCATTCTCGCTTATCCCTAAAGGTCTAAACACAAAAATTCTATACAAAGCCCTTTTTATCGCGTATTACCGACCTTACTAGGATTACCAAATTGAAGAATACAATTAACAGTGGAATTCGCCTGCAGGACATAAATCTAGCCAGAAGAGCAAATTGTATCCCTCGTTTGGATTTTGAAACAAGCGTGGTGTTAGTATAAGTTTTCTCCATGGATGCTAAAGACAAAGAATAGCATGTTCAGGTGACTCTCAGTTCACAACTGAACCTCACTGACGCATCTCCACTCAAAATATTCACGAATCATACAGTTCTATTGAAAATAATTTCATCTAGAACGAGCTTCACTATACTGTCAGCTAACACCCTAACTGAACCCTATTTTGTTTTTGTATTGAAGCAAATGTCTGTGTCAAAAAGAAAATCCCTCATGTGATTCTGTAGTCAAAGTCTCTAGATTTTGTAGGCTATTGCTGTCTACACATATCGACAGTGGTAGCACCAAGCAGTGGCAACAAATGTTCAGTTACATTCAGGGGATCTCTATTCCTTAACAAAACAGGACACAAGCAATATATTGCCATGGAATCATTAAAAACAGTAGTATTACCTCACTTGCTTTCATGTCCGAGCTTGCAAGAGGACAGCTTGCATCTGCAGCTGAGCATGATCCACGATGGGCTCAATAACTGAAGGAGATAAAGGAAGTGACCTACAGGCCTCTAGCACATATTTTCCATTTGAACAAAGAATGCCATAAAAAATGTCAATCCAATGTGTACGTAGATTTTTGAGAAATGTATGATTCATGGAATTGTGATTTACATAAGTATATACAACAAAAAAGGTAGTATATGTAGCCAAGATATCTAGGAAGCTAACAAATAAAAATAACAGAAAAGCAAGTACATAGCACAAAAATATATTTGCAGAGGAAAGTAAAATTATTATTGAACTTATAAGAGGAAATACAGAAAGAAAAGCTTAAGTGAAACTATGAAGCATGGTGGACTGGTCATTCTGACAGGTAGGTAGATGGATTATGATAAGGATAGAGCATTTTTAAGGATATAATGGTTTGCTATAAAATAGGAGAACAGAGTACACCCATTCGTACACATAAGTTATGTGACCAAATTAAACTTTAAATTATGAGTAGAAACTTAAACATTCAACTTGACCACACAAGTTAAACACACAAGTTGTTCAACTTGACCACACAAGTTAAACACACAAGTTGTGTGTATAACTTAGGCACACAAGTTATAACATATAACTTTAACACACTAACTTTCAAAGAAAACATATAAGTTATGTATATAACTTAGACACACAAGTTATAACATATAGTTTCACACTAACATTGAAATAAAACTTGACAAGACAACTTTATCCAACTTTAACATTCAACTTATCCACACAAGTAAACCATACAAGTTATGTGTACAACTTGCACACACAAGTTATGAAATACAACTTTAACACACCAACTTGCAAACAAAAACGTGGCCACACAACTTTAGACATAGAAGTTATATCTAGAAATATGGAAATAAGTATAAGCTGCTAAGTAATCCAAAATCCATTTGAAAAAAAAAACAAGAAATATATATGAAATAAAGAAAACAAATAAAACTCAAGAATAGATTTTTCTTTTCTAGAAAATAATCATTGGCAACAAAGCAATAGTTCTATATGATGGCAAGTCTAATAGTTATATTCTTGTTTCTGAAGAGTAATCATATGGCCTTGTACTGTATTATGTGGGCAAATTAAACTTCGAAGTTATGAGCAGAAACTTAAACATCCAAGTTGAACAGATTAAGTAAACCATACAAGTTATGTGTATAACTTAAACACACAAGTTATGTCATGCAACTTTAAACACACTGACTTGTAGTACAAAAACTTGCCCACACAACTTTAAGCATATAAGTTATATCTGGAAATAAATACAAGGTCCTAACAAAACTCAAATCCATTTGGTAAAAAAAAGAAATATATATGAATAGAACAAAACGTCACTCACCGAACATTCAGTTGTGGTGCTTTCAGTGCTGCCACTGCACCAGATGCACCCTCATCGAAAGACTTAGATTTCTAGATTAAAAAAAATAGTTAGCACGCTAAAAACACAAAGCTCAAAACAAAACAACAGTCATACTTTCAAATAAATGGAGAAAAAAAAATTCGAGAAGCAGCAACAGATTTGAGGAGAATACTACTACGGCGACAAATTAAGATTACTACTCAATTAGAATGCACATTTGTCAGAATCATTCACTATGAAAGGTAGGATAGCTAAAGTGCCTACATCTATAGTGCCATAACCATCACCAGTCACATGATTTTTCTATTTTGGTGTCTAAACAAAAGGCAAAGATAGTACTACAATGGATATAAATGAAGAAAATACAAACTGTAGATAGTGCTTTTCTCTCCCCCAACTCACAGGGGCAATCGCGTAGAATGCATTTATCAAGGATTTGGGGCAGAATGCATCGGTCATCACTAAATCTAGAATATAAACTATGTTTGTTGATTACTAACTTTCTATCCTGGAAAAATGCACAGCTATTCCTACCCAATTCCAACATTTTCAGCTATCCCAACAATTATACTTGTGATACCTTGGGTCCATGCTTTTTAACAAACATTACTAGCTGGTCGAACAAAGTTAATAGAGGATGCCCTAGGACGAACTACATCTTAATTGTTATGTGCTTAACGCTCTGCCATTTACACCTGCAAAGCCAACACCAAAGGACACCATGAAATCCAAACTGATTTTTAAAAGGATTTATGTGCTACCAGGACTAATACTCATGTAAAATGGTGTTTGGAAATATCAAGCGGAAAAGAGCAGGTATCTATCTACTAAATTGAGTGATTGGCAACTACCTTAACAGATGAGTATTAGTCCTGGACTACTAAATCTGAAATTCGTGCAGGAGTGAAGCAGGCAAGAGGCCAACAGCTCGCTACATTGCTGAGTACGCAATTCCAACAATTATCCATCACGACTTCACGAGTAGCGCAGCACCTAAGGAATCAAAGGAGGAGGGAGCGCTCACCTGTGGAGCTGTAGCCAGTACCCGGATTGGCACGCAAGCAAAGGCCGAGATCCCTACCTTCCCTAGCTGCCGCCTCCAGCGAAGAAGACGATGCGCTGGAAAACCGTCGTCGCCGCAGCGGACGCAGATGAATCACGTGGCCCGGAATCGCACAGCCACGGCGGCAGGTGAATCCCGCGGTCCCGCCTAGAATCACGCGGCTGGAGCACTGGGCTGCCTATGGGGTGGCCCCAGAGACGGTGGCGTGAGGTTGAGGTGCGTCGGCTCGACCGTGCGAGGTTGCGGTTGGGAGAGGTTTCCTTCCGGAGAGGCTTGTGTTGTGTGCTGCGCTCGTTGGGGGAGAGGAGAGCGGTGGCGCTCGGTCCGGGCCGGACGACACTTGGCGAACGCGGAAAACCTAGAACAGCGGATCCCGCGATAATGGCAATGATGGAGAAAACTTGAGAGAAGAGAACTCAGGATTACCTCGCGACGAACGGGACGATCCCAGCGAGGTCTATCCCGAAGAGCTCCGCAATGGGCAGCAAGGGCGAAAGCGAAGAGGAGTTCGGTGGCGAGGGCGAAAGTGAAGAGGAATTCGATGAGGAAGAAGATGAAAAGGTACTGTTCAAATTTTGACCCGCTCCGTTGGGGTAGTAGCATGAAAGGGGGGAGCGGGGATCCAATTTTTTGGCCTTCACCCATTATCATGTGGATGGACAAAAAAAAAGAAAGGGAGCATAACGGAAAAGGAAAGGACACTACAAGAAATCCGGAGAGAGGCGGTCGGAGCGTTCGCTTGTATGGAAAGCGGTGAACGACCGCTAAAATGGATTTGCGCATTGGAACTATCTATACCACAAACATTATAAAAAATATTAAAAATATAATAATAAAATGAAAAATTAGGATTCTAAATGACTTCAAAATTAAATATTCTGAATTTTAAAATCTGAGAATTTTAAATATTTGTTCATACTCATCATAAACTTGTCACTTCAAAGTTATAGATCTCACTGAGTATTATAATTTTGTTATAAAGCTTATCTTCATCCGACAGCATATGTATAGCATCTTGATGAGTTAAACTTCTCTCTCACCCACTTCTAGATATGAGTTAAACTTCTCTCTCACCCACTTCTAGATAAGTTATTTTAAAGCTAGTCTCAGTGGAGGTTTCATGGTACAGTTTTATATGCATCTAGATTTTAGAAACAGTGCAGAAGAGTTTCATCTCCATGAAACTCTCTCTACTCCCATAAAACTTTTATAGTCTCTCTCTTAATAAATACTGTGCCATGTCAGCGTATTTAATGCCCATAAAATTTTATGAAACCCCCATTGAGATTAGCCTAATAGCCATAGTGTTTCGGCCGGACCTAAATACCATGATCTAAGAGTATCTTTCAGCAAAGATAATATTAAATAGTGTTAGCAAATACCATGATGACAATTGTCATATAGTAAATTTACAAGTGTCACCATAGTGTCCAGGACCTTGCTTATTAGCTTTCTCTTGGTTCTCTTCCTCAGCTGGAATTTGCTTACTTGATGACATGTATAAGCATGTGTGCGCGCTTCCCATTCTATTCTTTAGCACTAAAAGTTAGCAACTAAAATTATTACTAGTGAATACAAATAGACCTGCTAATTGTTAGTTGAAGAGTTCTAACTATTAGTTCATTAGCAGGTCTAGAATTACTAATAGATGTTAATATAGCTCATATGCACTTTAACTCATTATCTAACCATCTATTAGTAGGTGGATCAAATAAACCCGATAAAAATTAGCCAGCTAGCAATTTTTTATTGCAAGCCCTTGTATGCCGTTGTTATCTTTATTTATGTAGCTAGTGCTCCAATCTTATATATACGAGGAGCTAGGCGCCCTAGCTCGACATAACATTGATTTCCTTGCCAAAACCGACCACGACATCTTGATGACATATCATGGGTCTTTGAACATTTTATGGATTCTCACTTGGATCCTTGAACTATAAAAGTAATCATTTATGGTTTCTTTGGTTCAACTGTGAGCTATGAAGATAAGGAGAGCATTTATGGTCTGTCTGGTTCAGCTAAGAAAAATTTGTTGTGAGCATTGAAAAAGCTATTGTGAGTTAATTATGTGCTGTGGAAAAAATTATAACTATTTCGTTGAAGCAATTAGAAAACATACCCCCTATTCCTTTGAAACAACTATGAAATGTCTCTTTATTTTTTACTCATTATTTGGAAAAGTAGAAACCCAAAAGATGAATTAAAACCAAGGTCCAAATTGATAAGAATAATGTATTATGTGAAAAAAAACCGCTTCTAGAAAAGCAATTTCAGGTTCAACCCATTTGGTTGGCAATTCTGCTTTTTGGCAGAAGAATTTCCAGAAGTTGAACCAAACCTAATCTTAATAGTAAAGACTTACTAGTGTTATAGGTCATCGACATGTCAAAAAAACCATATAGATTGCTTGATGAAGGCTACATCCTTAATATAAGAAAATCTTCTATGATAGTATTAATTGAAGTACTACATATAGTATATAGACTACTCCAATTAATGCCCTAATAAATAACTTAATCAATTGTACCGGTTGAGTTGTGGTGAGAGCAGAGTGATGACAGCAACCTAAGACCAATCGCAGTGCAAGTTTCAATGGCATGGACTTAGAACACAAGCACGGGACGCCATAAGGAGTACTCTCGATCATGAAAAATTGCAATTCGTGATGCAAAAGGTACCATTAAATTAGCTATCAGCGAGTTCGACTGATCATATAAACCGGCTGATTTGCTGTGAGAGAACTATTCGAATAACTGATAAATCTAGCTCATAAGACAAACGAACAAGATCAGATTATAATTTAATGATAAAGTTATTTAAAGTACTTTTGATTATGAGTTTTGTTAAACTGAAGCTAGTTTGATCGGCAGGGATCTATATTTATATTTTTTTAATTTACGGAGGGGGAGACTAGTAGTACAAAATTAACATTTGTCGCATCCACTTTGCACACGTTCCTAGGCGAACATACATGATGAAAGCAGCAAGGCAAGCGCCCTGAGTCGCGCTGCTCCATAATGGCTTTGACTATTTTGTCGATGGATGGATGCATCTATCCATCCATGACCGTCCGCCCGGCCCTGGGACAGTTTTAATTTGTAGCGTCCTCCTACTTTGTCGTGGCAGGGACCATGGGTGCGACGACGAGTGACGACGACATACTGCGGCAGGCCGGACACGGACAGGCATCACAAGCCCTGTATCATAGTAAACGGCCGTATCGGCAACAGTAGCAGCCGATACCACGTAGAGTACACGTAATAAGCTTCTCCCCTCTCCATCACAGTCAGTGCGTGTCTCGAGTCAGGACACGTATGGCATGCAATGTCTCCTCCATCACGTACTACGCGCGTACGTGATTGATTCAGCACGAACACTTGTTTGCTATATACGGACTACTGTGTACTACCTCCTCCCTCGTACCTAAATAAATATAGGTCGTTTTCGTTTCTTGAAAAACAATTGATGGTAATTTTTATAAATATAAATATTATCGATTAGTATTATCAGAAATAAATCTAGGTTTTTTACAAATTTATTTGAAGATATAAACATTACACACATTTTCTATAAATCGAGTTAAACTTGTGGCACAAAAACAAAAAACAACAAATAATTTTGGATGAAGTGAGTACAAAAATAAGATTCTTTTGGCAAGCAAATATTTTTTATATATAAATGCATATCCGATGTGGCTATATAATATAAATAAAGTACTATATGTATACATATATTTATATACTAAATATTTAAAATTTGTTCGTTCAGATTTTGATCTGTCACATTGTCGCAGGGTTGTCGGTCCCTCCAATCCACTTCCTTGAGTGTAAGAGTTGTTGATCTTATTATTAAATTTTTATTTGGTATATCTCAGCTTTATTAGTGAAATTGTTTGTTTAGTTTCAATTTCACGAGTAGCTTTCTAAGTGACGTTGAGCTGTTTTCACCCGGTTGGCAACATGAGATGGAAAAAACAAGAAATAAATTACAATAATGCCCTTAGCCATCTCTTTCCTTCTTTTTTGTCCTATCTTCTCCCATTCAATGTCCTTAATTTCTTCTCTATCCCTGACGACGCCCCATGAGCTTTGGCCATGTCCCTGGCACTCGGCGTCCGTGCTCCACAGCCAGTCATCATCCCCGGCGTTCGGTGGCCCCAATGGCGGATGCGGTTAGGAATTTAGGGGAACTTCCTCCTTCTTCTTCCTCCATCTTCACCTTTTCTTTCTCCTTTTCCCTTCTTTTCCCCTCTCTTCTCCTCCTCGTTCTCCTTTGTCTCCAATGGAGTTTTGGGCTATAGGGGGGGGGGTGGGGGCTAGAGCCCACCCAGCCCCCTTAGATCCGCCCCCTAGGGGTGGCCCGGCCCCAAACTGGTCGCACCCTAGGCCCTAGGCAAGGCGGCCCCAGCAGTAACTACAAACCTCAGCGCTCTATGTACCTCGACCGGCTGTACCCCCAACGGCCACGCCACGACAAGCATGCGTCCCCAATGGCCTCACGCTCACAGATACGGACAATCCCCGCCCCCATGGACGGCCACCGGGGGGGGCTATCTGGCTCTCAAATTGTGGCAAAACCTTCTAAATTATATGGCCCACAAGCACCGACATTGTCCTTAAGACCTCTCGTCACCGTACTTGAGTACCACATAACCTAGAATGTTCTCGTCGGGTGAAACCCCGATGAACCACGTTTCCTCCGAGATCGATACTTACGAGAGACATCACAAAGATTACAACAGTTTTTCATACAAAATACCGTAGTAGCGGAAGACTTATAATAACTTAATTTACAAAACTTTTGTCAAACTTATACAAACCAGAGTAGCATTATTACAAAACAAATGGAAGTATCATTACTTAACTTTATTACACTCACGCAACGAAAGTGCCCTGCCCACGGGCCACACAATCTATTCCTCGTCAGACTCTTCCTCGACCACCGTCATGCAACAAGGGCCGTAGCACACTTGTTCACACGGTTCACCTGCAACAGGGGTTTAACAAACCCTGAGTACAAAAGTACTCCGCAAGACTTACCCGACCAAAAATTGGGGAGAAGACTCAGGAATGATGGCTAATGGGAATCAAGGTAAGGCTTTAGCAAGATCAAATGACACCTTTGCAAAAAGAGACTAAGCCAATCCTTACGTTACTACATCAGTCACTTGTCAACCATGTATCGGATTCAAAACTTTCCATCATCACTTCCATTATTACTACGATGCTGGTGCGAGGATCAAGTCTCCCATATCGTAGAGCAACGACGATTCGAATCGCTTTATATACCCAGCTGGGGCTTCCTAGCCACACGATGTATGCAGGACCGAACATCTCACATACATCAACTCACGCTTGCATTTCTCCAGACCAGAACGGGTCCTAGCCACGGGAGTACAGTACACCACCTTCCTACGCCGTCAGTCACAACCGTCGACGGGTATACCCGTAGTATAGATACACGCTACTTCCCGTGCCGGTTGTCCGGTCTCGCATGGATCATACAAGGGAGCTTACCGCCATTAGCATGCGACTAGTACTATCCAATAACCTCATGATCCAAGGGCCAAGGCAACGAACGGTGCTTAACCGACTCACAAGTGGACGACACTACACCAGGGCATTACCGGTCTCGATTTACTCATCATCATGCTCTTGTTGCGTACCCTTTGACCCGATCAAAGTGAAGGGATACCACCAAAAGTAGCATCGTTTTTTCGTAATTGCCCTCAACGGGATTTTGTTATCACATCTTTAAAAATATTTCGTAAAGCCTTTGCTATTTGCAGGGCTAAGAATACACTAGCATTTTTGAAATCAAAACAGGTATCCAGGGTATATATCAAGGTACGGTAAATGCATCAAAGTAGGATATCACACAACTCCTATACCTAATGCATCACATCATCAACATACGATATAAAAAGCTTTTCAAATACAAGGAAGGGTCTGAATGCATCCGGGGCTTGCCTTGGGGCTCGACGGTTAGGAGCAGCGATGGCACCGCCGAGATCGGGACCAACCTTCTCACACCGATAACCTTCCTCCGAGACGGAGTCGGATCAACTACACGATTGAGATGCATGATTACAAAGTGCAAAGAATAAAAGGAGCATGCGATAATGATGCAACGATTGTTAACCTATCTTGAGTACAACTTTCCTTCACGGTAACCTCGCACTAAGAAGGTATAACTAGCGTCGACGACGACGGACTAACGATACACAATCAACATGAAATACCGAAGGTCATTAGGGTTAATGACCTAGGGTCATCACTCAATCCCAAAATCAAGCAACGCTAACAGTGATTAAGGGTGATTACTAATTTATTAACCATTTTTACAGTTGTTGAAAGCTACTAATTAACTTGCTAATTGGAGATTAATTAAACCCTAATTAATTAAAGAATTAACTAATTAAACATTGATTAATCAAGGTATTAATTAAGCATAATACAAAAATTAATCAAAACAGGATCAAACTTCATAATTAAGATCATTAGCATCTAATTAGCACACAAAACAAATTTCATGATTTTTGGACTTATATTTTAATTACTAAAAATCATGGAAGTTGCATTTATTAATTTAAAGAAGCAATTTTTATTGTAAATAAAAGTTACTAAAAATCAGAGTTAGTATTTTTCCTACATAGATCATCACTCAAGGATCACAGATATATATTTTCACATTTTTAGTTGCCCAAATAAAATTTTAACAAAAAAATGAAAAACAGGAAAAGAAATTTATTTTGGAAAAAGAAAAACTCCTTTCCTCTCTCGATCGACCGAGTCACGGCCCATCAGCCCAGCAGCCCAGCGCCCAGCCAGCCCGCGCATGGCCTGCTCACGCGCGCAGCGCGCGCGCTCTCTCTTTCTCTCCTCTCGCTGACGGGCGGTCCCCACCCGTCGGCCCCTTCCCTCTCCTTTCTGCTTGAACCGAGCAAGGCACGGCGGCGGGCGCCGGCCGAACTCACCGACGGCGCCTCCTCCTCCGCAAAACCGACCGCACCAACGCGTTCCTCTCCTCAATACGCACTCGGAAGCTATCGGACGACTACTACAAGGCTACCGTAGCATGCACGACGGCGTCGCCGCGGCTCTAAGACGACGAGCGGCGGCGCAGCGGTGTTCCGACCCTAATTGAGCCAGACGAGAGGCTATGGGGGTTGAGCAAGCTCACCGAGGCTTGGTGACGTGCTTGGTTAAAGCAGAGATGGCCCGGTTGCGGCTGACGATGGTGAGAGGATGTGCGGCGGCGCTCCTGCCGGCCGGGAGGAAGAAGAGCCCGCTAGGGCGACTCCGGTTGAAATTGGGCAGCGCAAAGGAGTTCAAGAGGATCGCTGGGGACTTGCGAAGCTGCTGGTGATGTGGCTTGGGCATTGATGGAGTGTGCTGCGCGAATTTGGCCGACGAGTGGAGGTCTGCCGGCGGTGAGCAGAGAGGAAGAAGAGGAGAAATTGGCGATCGGCGCCGGCTTTTATAGGGCCCGGAGGGCTTGGCGAGGTGGCAGGAGCCTTCGCGAGCATGGCCAGGTGATTGGCTTCGTGGTTTCGGCGGCGAGGATGCGAGAAGGCCACGGCGGCGCCGGCACAGTGCCCGGCATGGGTAGAGAAGCGAGGTGGCGTCCCCCCCGTATCATCTATCGTAGCAGGGCCCTATTTCTTCTCTCTTTTCAAATTGCTCCCAAAATTTAAACTGCACTAAAAATTCTCCAAAAACATGAATTGCACAACTTTTTAGGATCTACAACTTTCATTAAAGAAGTTTTGTCAGAATCTAAATATTTTTGAAATTGCAGTTTGAATTTGAAAAAGGGTTCAAATTCCCATTTCTGGAATTTCAAAATTACTTTTAAATTTTGAATAAAAGGTGAAAATCTCCAAAAATAAAAGTTGTTCCATTTCTCAAGATCTATAACTTTCATTTAGAAAGTTTTTCATGAAACTGAATAATTTTTGAAATTGAGTTTAAAATGCAAAAGGGGACTATTCCCAATTTGGAGAACTTTTGAAATTAGTTCAAATTTTATTCAAAAACTTGAAAAACTTTATATACCAAAGTTGTAGAGCTCAAAGAGATGCACAAACTGTATTTTTGAAGTTTTCCCAAATTTTGAATATTTTGAGATGAAATTAAAAAGGGGACAAAAACACTTTGAAATTAGGGTTTTTGAAAAGGAATTTCAAATTGGAATTTTGGGCAATTAATTAATGATATTGTGGTACTTTTCAAACCCAACCAGTGGCACACTTTCAAAGTACAAACTTCATACTTTGAAATGGTACCAAAGTTTGGCAACTTTTATTTATAAAATTAATTATAGTTAGCTCACCAAAATTGAAAGTGATATTCAAATTCCAACACTTAACCATCTAGGGTTAGGGTTTGGAATTCAAATTCCAAATTCAATCTTGATTCTTTCTTTTACATCATTTAACTTGTAAAACTTGGTTAGGGTGTAAGCCAGGGTTAGCCAAGCACTTGTGCACATCAAGATTGCTTTTAGTTGATAACTTTTATAAACCAAATCAAACATGTAGGTGAAACTTGAATGGCATACACATACACATATGATATGAAAAAGCGCAAACAAAACCCTAGAATTAAATAAACTTATTTTGGTTGTTCACATTAGTGTTCTCTAATTATGAATGCTCATGCAATGATGATGATGACATGACAGGTTTAGATTAACGTAACACCGGGGGTGTTACACCAGCCCCCCCCTACGGCCATGAATCCCATGGAGCCCGGGCTAAGCCCCGCCTACCACCATGAGGAAGAAGAAGAAGGAAAGGAGGGGCTGGAGGAAGAAGAAGAGGAAGCCAGCCCCCGCTAACGTCATTCCTGGCTTCGTCCCTGCCCACCCCCATGGGTCCAACATGTGAAGTAAAGATGTGAATAGCTAGTTTTTAGAGACAATGCTCTTAAAAAAGGTTTATCAACATAAAACGTGTGATTCACGCTGAAAGGAGTTAGAATGGTGCGTATTCAGTGAAGAACTTTTTCCCTATGTCTTGATCCTCCCGTCTCGTCAGACAGATAGCTATTGAGCACCGTGACATTCGTGATGTGTGTGTTTGTGTGTCACGCCGGTGGACGACCTGCACCGTGTACCGCAGTGCATGACACCGATGTATGCAGAGTTGCGTATGCCGCCAGCCTTTGTCTGCGCGGCCGCGCGCGTGCGTGCGTGTCTCAACGACTCAACTCGAACTCGCAGCAGCGGCCAGCAGCAGCAGCAGCCGCAAAGCGGTGTCCACCCGCACGTGGGGGCGGTTGGCGCGGCCTGTGGCCATGCAAGGCCCATGGCTGGGCTCTCGTCGTCTCGGCTCGGCGCACTGTTCACTGTTGCGTGAACAGGGGCATCTTCGAGAAGAAAGGACACGGCCAGGCAGGCAGGTGGGCCATTCAATTTGGAAAGGCCAAAAGGAGCATTGCATTGAGTCCGAATCCGATGATGCTTGGCCCAGTACAATTTTTTTTTTATAAAGGGCCAGTACAATTAAGATTGTGCTGGTGGGCTGCAGGGCTCATGTTGCCCATCTCCCTCCCAGTCACCCCCAGGTTGAAACGGAATGGATTATTTTTTTTTCGAAAACGCAAAAGATTTGCGCTTCATTATATTTAAGAGAGAAAAATACAAGTGTTTTGGCGATTACAAGGGCAGGGTATTTAGATACAGGAAACGAAACGCGAACCCCCACCCTCCTTTGGACTAAGGCGACTACTCGTGTATTAAACAACTAAGCTTCTGTGCTCCCGCCTCGATCCAGTCGTCGGCCGAACGCTTGATCGTGTGAAGTATTTGCTGCACCGGGGTGGCCGCATTCCGAAAGCATCTGGCGTTTCTTTCCTTCCAGATCTCCCAGGCGGCAACAGCGAAGAGGGAGTCAGCGCCCTTCCTTTTGTCACCATGCCAGCGTCCACGCCAACGTTCCCACCAATCAAGCATGGATCCTCCCCCTATCAGCGAAGCGTCTGCGCCGAGCGCGGCTGCGATGTTCCACCAGATCTGCCGTGAGTAGGGGCAGGAGGTGATGATGTGGTCTATGGTCTCCGGCTCCTGGTCGCACAAGTAGCAGTTGTCTTCCGCCTCCATGCCATGGCGACGCCTCCTGTCCGCGGTCCAGTGGCGTCTCCTGATCGCCAGCCAGAGGAAGATCTTGACTCTGAGGGGCGCCCATGTTTTCCATACTCTCGAGCAGCCGGGGATGGTTTGGGAGGTCATGTGTAGGGCTCGGTAGGCAGATTTGGAGGAGTACGTCCCGTCGGCGGTCCATCTCCAGATTAGTCGATCTTCCTCGTCGTTGAGTTGAACCTGAGAGACCAAGTCCCAGATAGCCAGGTACTCCCGCATTACGGTCACTGATAATCCTCCTGTTATCTGACGAACCCAGGCTCTGTTCGCCAGCCCGTCAGCCACTATCGTATTTGCGAGGTTCCGCCGGCTGACAAACGTGACCAGGGAGGGTGCAATGTCCCCGATCTTCCGGCCATCCAACCACCGACCTGTCCAGAACGCGGTAGATCTCCCGTTCCCGATGATTGTGAACGTGGACATGTCGAAGAATTTCTGAACTTCATCGGGGGTGGACAGTGGTAGCTCAGCCCATGCGCGAGTTTGGTCTGTGTGCCGAAGCCATAGCCATCGGCACTGAAGGGCGATGCCAGACAGGTTCAGGTCGGGGATGCCAAGACCGCCCATGTCCGTCGGTCGGCACACTGCCGGCCACGCGACCATGCACCTCCCACGGACCGATCCCTCTTTTCCTGTCCAGAGAAACCTGCGGCAGATGGAGTCGATCTCCTCGCGAGCCCACGCCGGCAGTCCATCGGCGATGGTGGCGTAGATCGGAATTGCTGCTAGCACGGACTTTATCCATATAAGCTGCCCACTCCTCGCCATTAGAGGCCCATGGCATGGCGGTAGTCTCCGGGCTACCGAGTCGATGGTGGTTTGAATCCGCGCCTTTGGTACCCTTTTCGTGCTCAGAGGGAGGCCAAGGTAAATGATTGGGAATTCTGAGCTTTGGCATCCGATGATCTCCGTAAGTGAGTCCATGGCCTCGTCTGCCCCGTATATCGGCGTGATGGAGCATTTGCCTAAATTGGTTTGGAGACCCGAAGCCTGCCCGAAAACTCTCAGGATCTCCATGATCGCTCTTGCCTCCCTCTCATCCGGGTGCATGAAGAGAATGGCATCATCCGCATATAGGCTACAATGGTGTCGAACTGCCGGGTCCCCCGTCGGCTGGAGGAGCCCTTGGTCGGCGGCAGTTGCAAACAGCCGTGCAAGTACTTCCATAGCGATGATGAAGAGCATCGGGGAGAGGGAGTCTCCTTGTCTCACTCCTCTTGCGTGGTGAATGCGCTTTCCTGGTTGTCCGTTTAGCAGGATGCGGGACGTGGCTGTTGATAGCAGGTTTGCCACCCATCTGCGCCATAGCTCACCGAAGCCGAAGGCCTGCAGAGTGTTCAGCAGGAAAGGCCAAGCGACCGTGTCGAACGCCTTCGAGATGTCTAGCTTTAGCAGCACCTTCAGAATTTTCTTCTTGCGAAACAGGACGGCCGCCCGTTGTACGAACTTGAAATTGTCGTGTATGGTGCGCTTCCTGATGAATGCGTTCTGGTTGGCCGAGATGAGGCTCGGTAGTCTGGGTGCTAACTGTGCCGCCAGCAGCTTGGAAACGAGCTTCCCGAAGCTGTGTATCATTGTTATGGGCCGGTAGTCACCTGGTGACAACGCGGAAGAACGGTGTGATTGTTTGTTTTTTTTTTTTCCTTTTTTTCTCAAACTGGAAGTGGAACTCCACTGCGAATGAACTGCTGCCAGAGCTTCGGCAATTGGGGGATACTGTCTCTTACAGAGGCAGAATCCGGACTTTTTAGGAGCCGCTAGAGGAATGTGCTACTAGATTATATATATGAACGAGGATTATGCCTAACTCCCTGTGAAACAAAGTTACAGAACAGCAAATCTTTAAGCTCCCAAATTAGCCCACCGTACCAGCCGCGCTTCGATCAAGCTCTGAAGTCACTGCAGCTGTGACCACCATGGCTGCATCCGTCTCCAATTCAACTTGCATGCTGCATATATAACCCAGCACGCCGCCAGCGCGCTGCAATGCTTGGAGGCAGGCAATGAATGATCTCCGCGTGCTTAGGTTCCAGGACTTGGTTCGGTCTTCCATAGCCGGAGCTAACAACCCTGTCACGGATCATCGATCACAAAGCCCCACCTTCCTGAACCTGAAAGATCAACCTCTCCGAAAGGAAAAAAAAAAATTGCATGCATATTGTATGCACCGTGCGGCTATGCATACATACTACCTTGGAGCTGCATGGCAAGCGGCATGAAAAAGGCAGTTTCGCGTACACAGACACACACATAAAATCTCTTACTTTTGCCGTGTGTCACTGTTACCCGGTATCTCATTCCCACAAGCTTTTAATTTGGTATAGTCAGTACGTAGTACTAGAGGCAGCGGTGAAGAAGCAGGCGCGCGATGCAGCATATATATGATGGCCGATGCATCGATCTCCTCCCAGTGTCCCCAAAGGTTGAGTCGTCGTACGTCAAACATGCATGCATGTGAGTAGGAAACAGCATGGACATGGAGCAGAGCTAGCGAACTCCATGAACAAGTCGGCTGGTGTTTTGAGAAGGGAATGAATAGCAGCAGTCAGTAGCACCTGGATGGAGAGGATGGCTGCAGGTACACGTGAGGACTGATGGACGGCATGGGAAGTGGAAGTGCGGATGTGCACAAGGAGCCGACGGTTCCAAAGGTACTACTGTCCTGGAAACAGTGTTATGACCAGTCAGGGACTGTTATTGTACAGGATTCTGAGAGAGGGCCTGACACGGCCTGGCGGGCCATTGAATTTGGAAAGGGAAGGGAAGAAAAGGGGGCCAATTGCATTGGGTCCGGATCCGATGATGCTTGTTGGCCCAGTGCAATTTAGATCGCGCTGGTATATAGTAGTAGGCTGGGCTCGTGTTGCCCGGAGCTGGTGGGCTGGGCTGGTGGGCGAGGCCCGAGAGAAATAAATGACTTTCGCGAAAGTTGAGGGAGCAAAAGTTGAGGAGGTTGTTTTTTCGGTTTTGAGGTTCAGGGAGGAAAAGTAGATTTTCGTGAAAGTTGAGGGAGCAAAAGTAGACTTTTTCGGGAAATAAATGACGGAGGAGGAGAGAGAATGTATCAGCGTTGTTGGGAGTTGGGACTTGGGACTGCCCACATGGATCCCGACCCGATCGGAAAAAGTGAGACACTACCAGAGTAGACGACGTCCGATCGAGACGAAGATGGACGCAGTCGTCGGAAAGACAATGTAAACTCTATCGTCCATGCTACTACATACATATATATGTATGTATGCGCCGACCGGCGAGGCTTTACCAGACGATTTCTCCGACGCCGAGGAAATCAACGACCCGCAGCACGGCGGCACGGCCCAAGGATGTCCGGCGGGACGTGGATCGCTGTGCGTTGCGGCGACGACAAGCTCTCCGGCGACGGCGGCGGCGCGGAGTACCCCTGCGTGAGGCGGTACCGCCACCGGCGCCTCCTCACCTTCCTCTGGCTCCAAGGCTTCCAAGCCACACACAGATCGTACGCACGCTCGCTCCTTGGTCGATTCGATTTTTGGCTGCTCGTTGTCTCGCGTACGTCTTCTTCCTCCATCCTCCATTAACGTCGATCGCGTGCGTGCGTGCGTGCAGGATGGTGAGCGAGTCGGATTGCATCCTGTGGGTGCCGCACCTGATGCAGCTGGTGCTGCGCGACCAATGGCAAGACGCCAACCGCAACCTCTCCCGCTTCCTGCCGCGGGAGCGGGACATCACCAGGTGCGGCGGCCCAGCAAGCAGCGTCGAGGCCATGGTGCTCCGCCGCGTCTTCAACGCGTTCAGCACCTTGGCCAACATCATTGTCGGCGGCGGCGGCAGGGCCGGAATGGAAGACGAGTTGTCCAAGCAGCACCTCGGCCAGAAAAGAAGCATCAGCTGCCACGCCCAGATAATAAGGCTCCGCTCCATCATGCTCAACGCACACCAGGCCAGGTTTGCATTGGTCTATACTCTATACACAAGATCGATCATCTTCAGTTTTTTCCCCAATATACTATTTCTCATTTGGTGCTGCTGTCTTTCTGTGCTCACCCTGATCGAACCAAATCATCAATCTCTTGTTACACCAATAAATGCATGTGATGTGATACATATATATAGGGCCTGGATTGACTGGGAACGTGTGAAGAAAAAGGCGGCCGAGATTGTGGACGATTTGGCTTTTGCAACGCCGGAGCTCAAAGACCTGACCTTTATGCCGGGCGGGCCAATGAAGCCGCATAATGTTCTTCCCATTGGCTTCGGGTATGTATATCACAACTGTTCTTTGTTTTTGTGTCCTGCCATCAGCTTCCACACTAGCTAGCTTGTTGAACATTTTTTTTTTTCAATCTCGCAAGCTTGTTAATTTCATCTCTGGTTTCTTTATTATTGGTCCGTATAATCAATCAATCAATCTTTACCAGTTTCAGCCGGAGGTGTCGCCCAAAGAAGCAGCCTCGGCAGCCAAAATCCCCTGCTGCGCTTGCCAAGAGCTATCTTGCGAGACTGCACAGCTACGTACTCCACAAATGCTGTTACATATATATTCATCTTATGAAGAACTGTATATATAATGCTCATGTTTTCTCTGACATCGTTCTTTTTTCCCCCCTTTCATTTGCAGACTGCCAGCTACTTCAGATCCCTCTCAGCAAACATCTTATGGTAAAATACCATTCTTTCTCTATAGACATTTTGTCATTACATTAAGCATTTCCGCTGGTAACCTTTGCATGTGAGATACATGTTTTCTGCTGCAGAAATGTTAGTAAGCTTGTTCAAGGCACTCGATCGGGTGGCAGATATTCTAGGTAAACAATCTTGTCGTCAGTCTAAATCAGGCTTATGTTTGATTAGCCTTAAGCTCAATTTCTTATTGATTAGTGGTTGGTACCTTGATCACACATGGATGCTATAACCTCATCCCAAATTACATCATAGCGTATCAGTAAAAAAAATAAAACTGATTATCAGCTAACTTTGTCTCTTCTGTTAACTAATTTGTTTGGGGTTAGATTATGTATTGCTCATTTTTGTAGCCAGATATTGCATCGTCATATTTGCTGATGTTGAACTTGTTGGCCTTCAGATGAATGTCTAAAAGCTGGTAAACTTCAGGTGCATCCACTTCAGCCAACTGAAACCGAAGTTCAGCCAACTGGAACCGAAGGTAAGTTCACATTTTTTACCCCCATCAAATAAATCTATTTTCTATATTTTTCATTGAATAAACTTAAATTCTAGATCTTTCATTGGATGTGTTACTTGTTGAATGTCTTTTACATGTATCCCAATAGGAAAATTATGCCAATCAGCTTCTGGTCATGCTTTCCATTTCGACTTTAATTTGTGTTCGTGGATCTACATGTGTTCTCTTCATATTGTGGTCCCTCGTACTTTCTGCAAAAGAAAAGCTAACTTGACAAATTTCATACTATGCAAAATTAGATGGAACTTTTTGGGTGGAATAATTAGATGGAATTGTCTCGCCTGCTGTGACTGACCACATTTTTGTTATGCCCAGTTTTCTGCACCTATTTCACCTAATTCTAATTTTGTCCCAGTCCTTTTGCATCTTACTAATTTTATTACTGTTGTTAATATCAGTTCTCAGCCACTACCAGCCCCCATAAGATTGACGAATCCTTAAAATTACTCATTACCAGAGAACAACTGCAGCACATCTTTATTTGCTCTGTTCATCTATGAAACTGATTCTTAATAAGAAGATATATGCGCTGTTAACTATTTCTATTTGTTTCACATCTCTTATTTCGCTGACAAGTGTAACAGCTATGTCAGGCTTTGATGTGTTTCTTGGCATGTAATAAGTACCTTCATATCTCATAGCTGCCCTTTTAACTCTTTAATTAGTTACAGGTACTACTACTGCCCCAGTCTTGCAGACAATCTCTAGTAGCTTGACATGCCCTGCTATATACACTGGGACCCCATCAGTTGCAAATGCAGGTAAATTGTCAAATTGTGTGCCAAGAACACCTGCTGCTCCAATTTTCCATTACTACATATTTTGGTACTTAGACAACCCCTCCTTGAGACTCAGTTATATCTTAGTAACAAATGCAGGTAAATTTGCAAGCCATGTGCCACCTACTGGTGCTCCATTCTTCGGGACTATAGGTGCTCCACTCTTGCAGCCTGTGCTTAGTAACTTAACAAGCAGTTGTGGAAACTCTGGCATTGGATTGATGGCAAATGCAGGTATGTTAACTAAGAAGCCTTGTTTTCACACCAGCACAAGACTCCATTCCTAAAACTGATGCATTATATCATAGGTTGTTAAGGTATCTCAAATGTACTAGATAAAGGTATGCATTACTGATAAGAATATCAGTTCTAGCGCCGGTATTTATGGCCCAATTTCTACGAAGAAAGCTCTTGTCTTCAAAAAATCTTTCGTCTTAGCTTGTTGCTTACTTCCATGTTTTGCACTAGTTTCCTCTTCAGTTTCCTGTATCACAGGGTCCTGCTGCTTTTTCCACTATGATTAGTTAGTTGATTGCTAGCTTATTGATTGCGTTTTATCTTAGTGGACGACAATGCGTTTCATGAGGTTATGTGCACTACAATTGCATTTTGCAAGAGTTTCATGTGCATTCTAAGAACTTCATTCCCACGTAGTGGCAAATCAAACATTTACCTTTTACCAGATTACCTAATTCCCTGTTTCCATTTCTGATTGCCAGAACTCAATATGGTGCTCCTGTCTCACAAACTACGAAATTACAAACCATTCTGAAAATTCTTGTAGTTCAAGATGTTTGCTACTCTGACAAAACTCCATTTTCTCAATTCTTCTTTGAAACTTTTACCTGTTTGAGAGCAACTGTAATACTTAAGAAAACATCGGCTCTAAGTAGTGTTCTTTGTACGTTTGTGCATAACTATTTATTTGAAGTATCATGATTAGCCATAAAAATGCAGAAGTTGCTTTTCTTTAAAAAAAAAAAGAGAGTGTTATGTAAATTCTGTATCTACTAGAAGTTTAAAGATGGCCAATGTCCCGTATTAGATAGAAATGGAATACTAAATATTTCTTATCTTACTGTTACTAATTAGAGACTCCAATGAAGACTCCACGTTAATCCTCACCAGATGTTCTAGAAAAATAGATAAACACTAAAAATTACCACATTAATCGAAAACATCCGACCATCGAATCAAAAGACTAGCTATCCACAACCATTAGATTATTTAGTTTTCTATAAAATTACCCACTTATGCCATTATAATATATTTTGTTTTCTACAAAATTGCCCACCTATGCCATTATACACGTTAAAAAGTAGCCTTTATTAGTCTTATTTTTTTTTTTTTTTTATTTAAAAGAAGAATTATATTAGATAATAGCTGGGTACATCAACACATTACAGTTCTTCTGGATTACATAAATATCCAGAAATTCATCTAAATTGTACCCACGCTGTGAATAGCTCTAGATCTCAAATCCAAGCCTATTTGACGCTTTGTATGGATGACTGCACAGGCAAATACTCGGCAACAATTATTTTCGGTCGACAAGTAGATGCCCAACGGACGGCCAACATTCCCCGCAGCGGAGTTGAGAAACTTCTTCTTCTTCCTTGTGTCTTCCTTTTTTCTTTTTTTTCTGCCACCGAAGAACGAGGAAGACTGATCTGAAAATTATTCTCCCTAGTCCTTCATCGTGGTCAGATCCAACTACAACAAAATGAAGAAGGGACCGGAGAAAATTATTCCATGGCGGCGGCATCATCTCCGCTTTGATGCCGCCGTTTGGAAACACAAGTCTCCATGTCGTCATGTCGATGAAGATGCTGATGCCGTTAATGCCGCCTTCATCTTCAACATGTCCGCCATAGAGAAAACGATTCCACCCCACACCCTCGCCGTTGCCAGAGAAGAGCAGGAGGAAGAGATAAATCTCCAATACCAAGAAACTTGGCATGGAGAAACCCTAAACAAGACTCAATCTAATAGAAAAAACTTACTAGAAAACAATGGATCCCCACTCCCTCCGACCTCCGGCGATATGCCGGAGAAGGAGGGAGGGGGACCAGCGGTGGAGACACCGAAAGGCGACGGCGGCGGCGACGGCGGGAGTCGCGAGACACCCTAAGCCTTGGGACGGGGGGTCCTACAACGACCAAGCTTGTTTTTTATTAGTCCTAATTGTTGACGAGGAAAGATACTTCGGTAACAACTTCTGACATATCAAAATAAAATAGATCAACAGCAGGGATGTTCGGTTGGTTAATAAATCATCATCCGTCATAGCAATGTTCAATTGGCTCATTGAAAAAATATCATCTATAATATAACCTAGCCCATGATCCCCTTTTTTCTCCTTCTGGCATATCTCCCTGCCTCCCTGGCGGCGTCCTCCAAATTCTCTCCTACCGGTAGCACGAAACATGCCATACAAGCTAGGATGGCATTGGCATCGTCCACAACTGTGTTGCGGATGGTGGTAGAGTAACCTGCATGTGCCTCTCAAGTTTGACAAGCAGTGGATTATTGGTACCGGACTACTGGCAACGAGGCCAATGGATAGATGCAACATGCCTTCCCAATAAATCTGCCAGATGAAATCTCTTGGGCGGTAGTGAAGGTCTGCAAGACTGCAACTACTAACATACATCTGCGTAATATCTGCATGAATTCTGAAGGCCTAGATGACGAATCATATTTCATGCATGGTCTCTCTCTGATTTGTTCATTGTCTTCAACTGAGGTGCTTCACGATCTGAAATTTGCATCCGTATGTATGTATCGAGCCTGACAACATCCAAGAGGGCAACAAGATCGATGCACCAACCCTAAATTGGGAGCTAGGTTAGATCGAGGAAACTCATCTAACTATGGCCGTTTTTTTATGTATATATGTTTTTTTCTGTTACCATCTAATGCTTATTTTTCCTTTTCCAGGCATTATTCGATATCAACTTGATGTATGTATTGGAAGATTAGAGCTTGAGCCTAAGATATTGAAATGATTGCACAAGGGTTCCACTCATCAAGGTAATACAGCCATGTATCTGTACATAAACAATGGAGTTGAAGTATTTAGTTTCTTAATTATTTACATTCTGGGGAAAAAGGAAAATGCCACAACTATATACGAGTTATTCGTAGGTTAGTTCTCTAGGAGCTGATTGAATCGCAGTTGGATTATTATCATCTATATTATGCATAAATATTATTATAATATGGATGATGGCTTATCAAAATATTCAATGGGTGTGGATCCCTAAATTATTGTTGGTTAATGTGAAAATACAAGTAATGTCCACTAAAGTGTCTTAGATGGATTATAGGAGTATTGTTCCTGTATTTGTATCTACCTCAACCATTATAAAAATTAAACGAAAACATCTTTCAGATCTATATTAAATACTAAAATAAGTTATTATAAATAATAAATCAATATCCATAAAGTACAGGAAAAAGTCCACATCTGTTAAATAAATAAACATAATATTATGTTTTGCCATGTATGCCATGTAAATATATATATATATATATATATATATATATATATATATATATATATATATATATATATATATATATACACACATTAGGATAAATAATTTATACTCCCTCCGTCCCAAATTATAAGTCGCTTTGATTTTTTTGTTCATCCATTTTACTATGTATCTAAATATATTATTATGTCTAGATACATAGCAAAATAGATATACCAAAAAAGTCAAAGCGACTTTATAATTTGGAACAGAGGAAGCGATAGTTTATGAAACATGGAAAAATGTTTGATTAACGTACCACATAGGAATAAACAACATAACAATGATATATATTTAGATACATAGCAAAATAGATGTACCAAAAAGTCAAAGCGACTTATAATTTGGAACAGAGGGAGCAGTAGTTTATGAAACATGGAAAAATGTTTGATTAACGTACCACATAGGAATAAACAACATAACAATGATGATAATTCACTTCAAAATATATTAATAATCTTCATAAGTTGTTACTTTAAATAAATTTATACATTTTAATTGAAACATTATATCATATGAATATTGGTAATACAACTACTACACTATAGTCTGGCTACAGAACAATTTATTCTCTAGCTACTTTGAGTTACGACATTATCATAAATTGGTATAAAAATTATTGTAAATGGAGGTAGTTGTAGAATAACTTATTCTGTAGCTGTCTACTGAACATACTCACCCATATTGACAATTTAATTTTACACACTGCGATATATAATACAATACTATACACATAATAAATTCAAACGATCGAGTTTAGTGCCAAGGTGCAATCCAAGGTAAAGACTTAAACTTACTACTAAACAAGTGGTTGCACAACTTAATTAAAAGTTGAAAGCTAAAATATAAATAATGAAGTCACATAAATGGGATGCAACAAGTGTTTATATATCTTAAAATTAAACTAAATATATTTATGGCCTTAGGGAAAAATTATGAATGCTATGTAATTCTAACCAGAGGTCCCTAACAGAGTCTCCACATTAATCGTCACGAGACAAGATAGAAAACAAAAGATAGATCCTTAAAATTCTCACAAAAATAAGAAACATTTGACCATCAATTCGGCGTAACCTTATCACCATTGATGATAATAATGATAGGTATTAGATCTATTTAATTTTCTAAATGGTTACCCACACTATTGTGAAAAACAATGTAAAGTGACCCATGACTATGTTGAAACAACTAGCATGTGCCATTAAGAAAAATGATCTAAAGTAGACATAAATTTGCATCCAATTACCCATGCACTCCTATTATCGATGATAATTTACATAACCCAGTTGTCATCTCATTATTAGAAAAAAATAAACATCCTTTCAAATCTACATCTAAAAATTATCAACATCTTCTATTAAAAAGTTATTTAAATAACCATAGTGAATATATATGTTTCTATATTACCCACTTCTATTAAAATTAACATATTAATATTTCATTAAAGTAAACATACATGTCTTGCTAGCATGCACAAGCAATAAATATATATGTTATGCTTCATCAAAAAAAATTTCTTTAACAAAATCATATAATAATGATAATTGTAAATTGTTTAAAATCATATTAATAACCATGACATATAATTTATCTAGATTGTTACTTTGGTAATATTTATACACTTCAACAAAATGTTATACTAAGAGTACAATCATATCTGTATTTATAATTCCTCGATAGGAAAGTTGAATCATCACCACTACTAGCTATATTTTTCTAACCCTTTAAGATTACTTTAGAGTAAAGGCCATCATTATAAGGCTTATGTATTGAAATTCTCTTGAGATTAGCGCTACTATCCTTGAGATCTCTTTTCAAGCTCTACCACTTATCTTAAGGGATTCAGTGCAAGTTTAAATAATTGCTTGCTATTATAGTATTTAAGAACATACTCTATGACCTAAAATCCTTATTTTAAAAGTACAAAAAGTAGAGTTAATAAAACATACAATAAACACAAGAGATTTGACAATAGAACAAAAAATTAGAAATAGAGAATAAGAATAAAATTTGACAAAATCAGAATTTGGATTCAAGACTTAATTAGATATGTGATACAACATAGGTGCATGTAAAAAAATATGAATAAGGGTGAAAAACATATAAATCAGTCCTTGCCAAAATTGTAAATAATAAGTTCATGATAATTTGATATAGACTATAAAGTATCCATTATATCAAAGAGAAAAAACATACAATTTAATATGAAAAAATATTTAAAATATCTTTTAAATTCTAACCCATGCGAAAGCACGGGTTGATGGACTAGTTTATATAACTGGAGTTAGTAATAGTTGTTATATAACTGGAGTTAGTAATAGTTGGTTCCAATTGAGGGCCCTTGGCACCGCTTCAACTTGGGTTAACCAAAGTCTTCCCAAACTGATGTGACTACTGTTTAGTCCTGTGCTGCTATGCAGTATATGTTCACCTCATTTTTTTGTTGTGCTGGGGTTATCTTTAAAACATCCATGGAGCTTAATTAAGTTGTCCATACATTATTCGCTTCCCCTTTTGTTTTGCTTCATATCTTATCTGTTTATATGGTGCATGATAATTCATAAAAACACTTGAATGCAGTAGCCTTGCCGAACTTTGATATGTTACTTTGCATATTTAACTACCTGCTACTAATTCGAACTGTTCAATCAGCTTCTTCAGGTGCTATTACTGCTCCACTCTCGCAGACTACCTTTGGTAGCTTGGCAGGCCCTATTATAAACCCTGTGGTGATATCAGTGGAAAATGCAGGTAAGTTGACAAATTATCTGCTAAGAAAGCATATAATAATAAGCCTATTTCAGACATTGCATATTGTAATAATTAATTCCACAAAATGTAAAGCAAAAGGGTTGCAATGCAGAGAGTGGCCACCAGGGATTGAACTTAAGGAAGAATCCAAGGGAGGAGACCACTTCTTCTAATGAGCAGGATCTTCATCGGAAAAGGCAACGAACCACTCACTGGACCTTTCGGCCATGCAGGCCTGGTGAGATACTGTTCTTTTCTTTGGAACACATTACATTACATTGCATGTACTATGTTGCTCTGTTTTTTCTCTGTTTCTTCACTGAGTATGCTTTGATCTGTAAAATCCTCTGTTGCGCCAAATCATTTTACAATATATATGTTGCCAAATAATTAACTTGCACATATCTTATATATATACTGATGATTGATGAACAGTGCATCTTCCTGATGTTGCTGTATTGATGAACAGTGCATCTTCCTGATGTTGCTGTACTCATAAGTCTTATAAAGAAGCTTTATTTACTAACCCAGAATTCAGACAGTCATATTTCTCATGCATATTCTTAGCTTAGGGCACCTCACCAGTAAATAAACAGTGTTCTGGTAAAATATGAATTTTGTCTTATTCATTTTAAAACATGGTGCACGCCGTAGTATATATGAAGTTATACCAAAGTTGTTTATTGAACAGCTAATACTAGTAATAACTAACGGGTGCTTGCTGGCCTCCGGCAGCGGCAAACGAAACCTAGGCTGAGGAGATCCACGGCGCGAGGGGAGCAGAGCACCAAGCGGAGGCAAAAGATAGGGGCTTAGATAATGCAGATTTTAGAAACTACGGTATCATAAAACTATAATTTTATAAGCCAAAGAGACATAAAACCGTGGTTTAGAAAAAAAGAGGTCATGAGTGGAGTTTTTAAAACTCCAAAAAAAAAAAAACTACTGTTTTGACAAAACCATAGTTTTAGATACTACAAGATTTGTTGCATCTAAACACCTAGTAGTTTTTAAAAACCAAAGTATTTTGTAAAACCATAATATTTCACCAATACTTTAAAAATACTTTGCATCCAAACAGGGAAGCACTCTTCGGTTGCCTATATATATATATATATATATATATATATATATATATATATATATAGGTTCAGTTGTTCTAGACTTCTAGTCCTGCATTGTATCTAGTGGTTCGCACTATATGTGTTGCGGCAAAAGATTAAGCACTCTGTTTAAACTATCATGATGGACTATCATGATAAGCCCGGCTGAGAGAAAAATACTGTTCGAAAAATACTGCTTCCTCGACAGTGTGTGAACTACTCTATGCATGCAATCTGTTTAAACTATCATTGGTGCTAGCAATCTGGACAAATCGTTTGAATGCTTATGATGGGCTATTATTATCATGGCCTAGTTGTTTCTGAGCTACTGTATGAAGCCATTCTGTTTAAACTATCATTTTGTTTCAAACTCTAAATCGTTTTGTCTTTTCTTACAAAATGAAGAGTAAATTGCACCATAGGTGTTTGAACTTTTGGTTGCGCTAGATTTAGTACTAGTATATGTACAATCAAGAGATAAGTTTTAGTGGATTTCTATTTGGATCATGGAACTAAAAATAATACCATCTGGGTCTTTAGATCCATCTTTCCCAGACACCAACGTTCCAAAACACTGCATCCACGCGGCGGCGGCCAACTTGGCCATGCCACCATGCATGGAGACTGAACGAGGGCCCTTTTCGCAAACCCTGCCCCCACACACCAGCCAGCTCTCCTCACTCTTTCTTGTTGCCGGTCGTCATCTGTCTCCCCACTCATCACTTTGCTGAGCCGTTGCCCGCCTCCCCAAGGTCGTCATGTCCTGCCACCGCCACAATCCATGCACGTGTCGATGTTGCTTAGTAGCTTAGGCTCTGTTTGAATTCTATGAACTAGTAACTAGTTGAGTAACAATTAGTCCATAAGGATCCAAACAGATGAATTAGTGGGTAAACTAATGACTAATTCAAAGCTTAACTAGTACTTTTCACTAGTCCACAAAACCCAACTAGTTGAATTAGTTGTTAGTTTATTGCCAAATATATATGCCCTTAATTAATTGTCTTCTGGCTTGGGTCATGTAGAGGGGTGGTCCAATTACAGGCGCCTGTCTGTGGGCTGCCTCTTGCGCCATATCT
Source organism: Chrysopogon serrulatus (assembly GCA_015844335.1). NCBI lineage: Eukaryota > Viridiplantae > Streptophyta > Magnoliopsida > Poales > Poaceae > Chrysopogon > Chrysopogon serrulatus. Next base: position 183,495 of record JADLZL010003594.1, on the reverse strand, counting down.
CCTTGACTCTCTCTGTCTCCCATTCTCAGAAAAAAAGAATTAACTACTCACAGGTACGCACATGTAAGCCTGGACGAAAAACTCAAAACTCGCTAGTTCGCTCGACTCGCTCGCTAATAGCTCGGCTCGAGCTCGACTCATTTTATAATGAGTCAGCTCGTTTTATAACGAGCTAGCTCGATTTATAACGAGCCAGCTCGAGCTGGCTCGCGAGTTGCTCGTTAGCTCGAACGAGTCAGTCAATTCACAAGCCAACAAATTACAATTACCTCGACCCATATGGGCTATACATCCCTCGATGACCTCGGCCCATATATTGCTCATTTATTTTGTTTTATTTTTGAATTATTTTTTCCTATGTTAAATTTATAAGTAATTTGTGTTTGTTGCTCATGTGCTTTTTATAATCTCCCTATAATGTGTTTTTATGATTTGGCTCACGAGCCAAACAAGCTAACTCGGGCTACTTAATGAGCTGAGCCGAGCTACTTTTCTAGCTCGTTTGTATAACGAGCCGAGTCGAGCCAGAATGTTAACGAGCTGAGCTGGCTCGGTATCCAGGCAGCACATGCACATGTTTCCATGAAAGCACGCAGTTGTTGTGTGTGGATTGCAGCATTATAGTGTGGCCCACACACACAGCAGGACGAAAGACGAATAATGTACGTATGGATGGACACGTGTCATGGGGTGGGCGACATATCTTCTTGGACTCCTAGGAGGCGTGATCGTCTGATCGATGCAGGTTTCCATGCGAGGTCGTCGCATGATGCATATGCACACGCTATCATTTCCTGGAGCGAGGCATGCAGCTGTGTGTGTAGGTGATCACATGCACCGCGTGACGCCCGACGCGCCAAGATATCTCTTCGCGGGGCTACTATCACAAACAACGCGTACCAGCAGAACATGGATGTGAGCGTGAGTGTGAGTGTGAGTGTGTGACACATAGTCAGACAATGATTTGGACACCGCCAAACCTAATATCTTCTGGGTCCGTCACTGGCTTATACTCTCACGAAGGCAGTTGACCCATCTGCCACGGTGCGTTGCGGTGACAACAAGACATCCAAAAATGCCAGTAACAATCGCGGCAGATACTACTACACGTTTTGGGTATTCTGAGAAATACATTATTAGTCGTGATTCTCGTGTCACAGGCTATGGGTCGCATTTTAGGCATCGCACCACGTGCTCTCTGTATCATGGTTCCAAACACAGACTAGTTTAATTTGTAATAAAGCTATTCTATGGACTATGGTCATAATTCACGTCCACGTTTGGGGCATCGACCGCGTGCCCACCACACCACGGTTCTAAATACAGAGTAGTTTAATTTCTAATAAATTTGTGCTATAGACTATGATCATAACTTTGTCTCTACTCGCCGAACATCACTTCAATTTTCTATCCCTCTCGATCGATTTTCATAGAGACAGTTCCTCAACCCATCGGCCACTATGCGGTGTGGTGACAATACCACATCCAAACATGCCGATAACAATTGCGGCAAACATTCCACATTTTGCGTATCTCGTGAAAACACACTATCAGTCGTGACTCGTGTCGTGGGATATCGGTCAGTGTGACCGCGGCACCAAGCGTGGACTAGTTTAATTTTTAATAAAGCCATTCTATGGACCATGGTCATAACTTCGCGTCCATGTTTTAGGCATCGCACCACGTGCCCACTACACCACGGTTCTAAACACAGGTTAGTTTAATTTCTAATAAAGTTGTTCTATGGACTACGGTCATAACTTCATCTGTACTTACCACAGCACGGTGCGGTGAACACACCACATCCAACACATGCTAGTGACAATTGCTGCAAATACTCCATGTTTTGGGTATCGTGAGAAACACACTGCTAGTCGTGATTCTCGTGCCAGGGGCCATCGGTTCCATTTTAGGTATCGCGCCGTGTGGCCACCACACAACGGTCCCAGACACATACTAGTTTAATTTGTAATTTGTAATGAAGCTATCACATGGACTATGGCCACAACCTCCTTGTTTCTTCATTTTTTTTTCTCTCCCATCTCTCACGGAGACAGATATATATGTCTTCGGAATTCCTGGCCGTTCCAAAGACACATCGCGTCACAACATGGGTATCCTATCCTATCGCATCCCCCAGCACCAAAACATGAACAAAGAAGGTAAAAAAAGAAAAAGAAAAACGAACTCGTGTTCACATTTTCTTTTTTGTGTTCATCAATCAACGGTGGTGGTTTGATCAATCCCTGCTGACAAAAGCCTTTCACCAATGTTCATATCTCTGCTTTCGTGTCGCGGTAGTAGGCCCGCCGTATACGCAATGCAATGGAAGCAAACCCGTCGATCTATCGGCACCCGTCCCGGCCACCGTCCCGTCACGTCGCAAATCGCATTGCGTTCCCAAATTCTCCATCGCCCCAAGCATGTGCTTGGCGGGCCCCAGGGGCCCCCACCTTTTCCCTTCTCTCCGCCACTGACACGCGGGCCCGGGTAGCACCGCCGTGGCCCACCTACCCTTCCAGTATCGAATCACAGCAGTCCTCCACTACCCACCACTGACAGCACCCACTCGACGAACGCTGGTCCACGGCGCGTCTGTCATGTCTCCACACGCTGACCGTGGGTCCCACACAGGTCAGCGCGTGGGCCCCACCAGTCTCCGGAGACCCGCGATGACGAAACGGCGAAACGCGACGCGCTCGTGACCAGAGCCTCCCACCGCTCACCCGTCGACACGCGTCGCGTCAGACGCGTCCGCGAGCCAGGGAGCGGGCCCCGCCTCCGCCGCGGCAACTGGAAACCCCCGAGCAGGTGGAGGGAGAGCAGACGCGGCTCGCTGCCACGCGGGCCCACGCGTCGGTGACACGGGCGCGGGGATATAGCGCCGCTTCTCCCCCCTCCACCGGCTTCCTCTGCCTCGCAGTCGCAGTCTCGCTCGCCACTCCCTCCCCGAAAACCCCAAAGCGCACCGCACCAAACCCTAGCGAGCGAGCGAGCGAGCGAGAGGCGATCAGCGACCGACCGAGTGCAATGGAGTCGAAGACGCCCCCGGCCCCGGCGGCGCGCGACCTCGAGGCGGCGATGCCCGCGGCCCCAGCGGCAGCGGCGGCGGTGGAGGCGGAACCCAAGGCGGCGGCGGCGCAGGAGAAGACCCCGCTCCCGCGGCGAAGAAGGTGGCGGAGGAGGAGGATCCCCGCCTGCGCTGGGCCTTCGTGCGCAAGGTCTACGCGATCCTCACGCTCCAGTTCGCGCTCACGGCGGCCATCGCCGCCACCGCCTGCCTCGTCCGCCCCATCCCGCGCTTCTTCGCCGAGGGGCCACCCGCCGCCGTCTGGCCCACCTTCATCGCCATCCTCGTGTCCCCGCTCATCGGTGCGCAAGCATCCGCTTCCCCCCTTTAATCTCCTTGATCTCCTAGGGTTTGCATCACTAATCGCGGTTTTGTTTGTTTGGTTTGGTTTGGTTTGTTTTGTTTGTGCAGTCATGTTCCCCATGCTCAAGTACCGGGAGAAGCACCCCAGGAACCTCGTCCTGCTCGCCCTCTTCACGCTCTGCTGCAGCCTCAGCATTGCCGTCTCCGCCTCCACCACCCTCGGTATGGACAATCCATCCTCCTCATCTTCCCTCTCCTGGCGTTGGTTTCCTGTTGCGATGTCGGTGGATGAAAACAGAATGCGGCGTGTGCTGAAATTCTTTTGGTTTTTGGGACCTATTAATTCCGATCTGGTCTTTATTAGTATGGATACAGTTCTCGTGGGTTTGTCATGGATCTGTGATCCTCCACCGTTCTGGGGAAATCATATGTTTGTTAGACTGTTAAAATTACTCTGTTCCCTGCGAGTGTGAGAATTCAGGATACGTTTTTATGTCATGGCCTCTGAAAGCTTTGATTGGAATTTCCCCTGTTTTTAATTGCTGGCAGTGCAGGGTTGCTTGGGGTCAATTTTTTATAATGAATCTGGTGGGCCAGGCCATGCCATATGAACACACAATCCCTGCATAAGGAGGCCTCTTTTTGTCTGTGCAAATGGTTTTCTGTTTTATTATGAACAGTTTGTACAATGTTTGCAACTGCCACTTACTGTTGTTTACATACAGATTATTTATTTTTAGTTGTACATGTCCGGTATTCAGCCGATTAACGTTTATTATCATATTTCTTGTGGCAGCATGTTGATGAGCCAACTGCTGTCCACTGTTTAAGACTTGTCTGTACTTGTCACTCTGCATGTGTTTACAACTTTCCATGCATTAGGGGGCTCTTTTTTTTGTCTGGGCTGTGCAAATGGTTTTCTGTTTTATGAACAGTTTCTACAATATTTGCAACTGCCATTTACTGTTGTTTACATACAAAGTCCATATGTTTTAGTTGTGCATGTCCTGTATTCAGCCAATTAGCATTTCTTGTTTTATTTCTTTTGGTAGCATTGTAGCAATGTTGATGAGCGAACTGCTATCTACTGTTTAAGACGTCTGTAGTTGTCACTCTTCATGTGTTTCCATGCATTCTAGTTGGGACCCAGTCAGTGTGCTATTTTCGAAACCTATCCATTCCTTGTGGTACCCATCATTAGTAAGATGTTAATTTGTGCATTTTGTGGTGTATGTTACGTCATATCTAACAACAACTGGGTCTAGATCATATTGCAGAAGCTTCACTTATCTGTCGTTTTGAAAGACATGGATGTCTTTTGTGATGAAATTCATGTTTCTGATTCATGGTATTAAGAAACTGTGGATCTGAAATGAATACAATTTGCCTTATATTATTAATTCTAGATATAAACTAAACCTTGTTGACACAGCTTTCAGGCATGGTCCTTCTATTTTGATATCATTGGTGCATTTCTTCTTTGTGTTTAACGGCTATAAACCTGAAATGAACCTAACTTCCTTCTGTCAAGTTCTAGATATGAAGAAATCATATCTGTCCAAACCTTCAAGCATTCTAAAACTGTTCTGGTTACTTTCAAGCTACAAGTAAATTACATCTTTCATTGCTCTGATTAGTACTTTACATAATCTTGTGCTTCTTAATCCTTGTAGCTAATGAAATACTACAATGTTATGTCAACAGGCACAATGTTCCTTGCATTATGATCACCTCTAGATATAAACTAAACCTGGCTGACGCAACTTTTAGACATGGTCCTTTGGTGAAATCATTGGTGCATTTCTCCGTCGTTGTGTTTAATGTCTATAATAAAGCTGAAATGAACCTAATTTCCTTTTGTCAAGCTGTAGATATGAAGAAATCATCTGTCCAAACCTTCAATCATTCGAAACGGTTCTGGTTACTTTCAAGCTACTAGTGAATTGCATATTCCTGCCCTCCAGTTACTGCTTTTACATGATCTTGTGTTTCTTAATCCTTATATAGCTAACGAAGGACTACAATTCTCGTGTTATGTCAACAGGCACTGTGGTTCTGCAAGCTACCATCCTCACAGCTGCTGCTGTTCTGGGGCTCACCCTCTTCACCTTCTGGGCCGTCAAGAGGGGCTACGACTTCACCTTCACGTTCCCCTTACTGTTCACCAGCCTCTTCGTGCTCCTGGTGTACCTCACCATCCAGGTTCGCCTGCCAGACAATCCTCTTTCTCTCAATAGATCTGTGCTCTCCCGTGTCACATGTTTGGCTCAGGGTTTTAATGTCGATCCATTGCAGATCTTCTTCCCGCTGGGAAGGGTCGCCATGACCATCTACGGGTTCCTAGCCACCCTGCTGTTCTCGGGCTTCATCGTCTTCGACACCAACATGCTGCTGAAGCACCACACCTACAACGAGTACGTGGTCGCCGCCATCTCCCTGTACCTGGACATCATCAACCTCTTCCTGGCCCAGACGTCCCTCTCTTTCTAGTGGACCGATCACTGGTCCAACCTCGGTGGTTTGACTAATCCTCAGCCTCACCCGTCTGGTACATGGTGGATCACATCACATAGCCTCACAAGTCTAGCTGCCTCACACTATCCTAATACATACTAGTAGTAAGTATCAATAGCATTACAGACCTCCAGAGCTGGAGAACTGATACGTATGTTGGCTGGCCACCCTCTAGCTGAGACAATGGTATATATATCGTATATGGCATCACCCTAATGGTGATGGTGATAGATAATCGTCGACTGTGAGGATTGATCGTGCTTCGGCACTGGATTGTTATGTTATGATGCTGCTGGATCTGAAACTGTAATGGAGATCCGAGGTTGCTCAGTATGGTGGTCCTACGTGCAGGGGTTTGTTTGTTCCTGCTTCTGTTCTGTTGATTATTTACTTTCCTCTAATTAGTTCAACAACGCACTGCAGAGCACGCAGCAGAGGATAACACTAGTATATAGCTGCTTCTATTTATTCCTGTGCTAGAACGTTTAGTTTATGCATGGTGTAGTAGTAAACAGATGGAAAAATGGTATGCTATGGCTCCTGATGGTCAAGGCTACATACATGTAGGAAACATCCTGAACAATGGAGGATATATATAGAGATAAATCAAAATTGCGTGAAATGAAATCTGTGCAGCAGTGCAGTCGTTTGTCCCATCCCGACAGCTTGGTCACCATATCGCCGCCTGGAGCCCGTAGAAGGTGAGCAGCGAGAGCAACCCGAGCAGCGTGCCAGCCGGCGCGGCAGCGCCAGCTCCGGTGCCGGACTTCTTGATGGTGAAGGAGATGGGCGCAGGCGGCGACGAGCTCGGCGTAGACCCGTTGATCACATCGATCCCCAGGCCCTTGCAGTCTGGGCCCAGCGAACCTGCAGCAGCAGCATCATCGATCCAAGCACCCGGCGACTGTCAGTCGACTTGTTCGTTGCTAGCGGCTATCTATGCAGTTGCAAATGAGAGAGAGAGGCTCCTCAGTTTCAGAGGAGAGAGAGGGATATGATGGCTGCGTTGCGTACATTGCTGGTAGCACGGGTAGGAGGTGTCGTTGAGGAGGTTGGCGTAGCCGTCGCGGCAGGCGCAGCGGTGCGTGAACTCCGACGCCTTCTCGCAGGTGCCGCCGTCGCCGCAGTACTGCATCAGGCACGCTGCAGGCAACACCAAGTAAAGTTGCAATTGTGGGGCACGTTCGATCAGAGGCCATGGCCATGTACGGGCGGGTGGTAAAATAAAAACTGAGGAATCAATCAATAATCATGTAGTATTCGTACGGTCGAAGATGGTTGGCAGCCCCGGTGGCGGTGCCGGCGGCGATGGAGCCGGCGCCGGGGACGACCCGTCCTGCTGGCATGACGAGTGGATGGTGCCTGCACGCAAAGGGGGTAAGGACAGTCAGGGCCTTGTTTAGATTCGCCTATTTTCACAAGTTTTTTTACTCTCTCCCTATCACATCAATTTATACCCGCATGCATGGAGCATTAAATGTAAGTAAAAATAATAATAAATTACACAGTTTGGTTGTAAATCAAGAGACGAATCTTTTAAGCCAATTTGATCCACGATTGAACAATATTTACCAAATACAAACAAAAGTGCTACAGTTGCTCAGATTGCAAAAAGTTGCAATCTGAACAAGGCTCTGGTCAGGCAGCTAGCTGGTCATTACTCCAGCCAGTCCTTGTTCGCTTGCTCTTGTGACACGTGGCGAGTCTCTCTGCGTTTGGTGGGCGTTGTTTCATTCAGTTGCGTGCGTGTGGTGTGGGGAAGGAGAAGAAATTCAACGCCGCCGATTTGGAGAAATTCATGACTGCGGGAAACGTGGAACCTGACGAGGTGAGTCGTCAAAGTCAACAGAAGCTTCTGATTTCTCAAGGCAAGTAAAAAGTCACGTCCATGCCACGACTGACTCCCTGGCATGTGGTGGTACACCACGCTAGGATGACTTTTTGCAACACATGCCATGACGGAGAGGGTGGTGGCTTGCCGCCTGATCGAACGCCATAGCTAGCTGAGCTTGCATTGGTGGTGGCATGGCAATGGCAATATGGCGACTCATGGTTCGTCATCGACGACCGTGCTGCGCGCCGAGTGGAGAGAGCATTGAGGAATGAGGAGGGGAGGTTCTTACAGTTTGGGATGACGCAGGGGAGGAAGGAGAACTGGAGGTTGCCGAGGTGGTAGCGGCTCCACCCTGTCTTGCACTGGCACGCGAAGCCGAAGGCGTAGTCGCTGGACTCGGCGCACGTCCCCATGCCGCAGCTCACGTTCCCGCACACGCCGCCGTCTGCCATGCCACACAACACAGAGCAGCAAGCAGGCGTCAGAGAGAGGGAAAGCTACTACACCGGCAGAACGAACTGAACGGCGATCGGCGATCGGCGAGGCTAATAGCCGTCTCCCCCCGGGGGGCCTCACCTGCGGCGGTGGCTCCATGGGGCAGCAGCGAGAAGGCGGCGGCGACGCAGAGACACGCCAGCGCGAGGAGTGACCTGGTACGCTCCATTGTTGGTACCTTGCCGGCTCCCGGCTGGCCGGCCGAGACCAAGGAAGCAGCAGCTGGTTGTGTTATGTTTCAGGGGGTTGGTGTACTGAAAAGACGACGACGCTGTATAGGACTCCAAAACTTATATATCTATCTATACCTGCGATTCGTCGGCCGGACCGATTAATTCCACAGCATGCTGTCGTGGAAGTAAGCCTGAATGAAGGAAAAAGAAAAAAAAAACGAAGAGAAAACGATCGAGACAAAGGGCAGGTATGCGTGTTGTGCGGAAGGTTCGGAGGACCGTCAGGTTTGAACTGAACCTGCTGGCGGCTTCTCCGGACAGTCGTCGACTCTTTACCGAGTCATTTCTCCTTCTGTTTTTATTTTTTTTATTTGAACTGTGGAACAGCTGCTAGTACTACTAATAACTCCCTGAAACGGCCTCTGCCAGTCCAAGATGACCAAGATTTAGCATCTCGATCAAGTCCGAACATGTTGGTTGGTTAGTACTCCATTCCATCTAGAAACATGCAGACTCTTGACTCCGTGACATGCCGTGCCGAAGTATCGCTGTATGTATGTATGCAGTTTGGTCAATTCTATGTTGCCTGATGGCTGATTATTATTGCTATGCTTGCTCTTTGTTTTTCAAAAAAAAAAATTGTTTTGTTTTGGCTCCAGTCCTCAATCAATCAATGAATAAATGGATGGGCGGCGCCTGATCAATGTGTCGCTATCCGTGGACCATGGTTGTTTCGATTGGTGCTACTAGAAGGGTTTGCCTTTGTTTTTCTTTTGGACAACAGGCAAGGGCTTGCCTCTTCGTTCTCCTTTACCCGATCATGCGATGGTCTCTCACGAATGGAGCCATCGGCCATGGAAAGGTCACGTGTGCTCCCAGCAAGATTAATTAGCACGTTCATTACAAGTAAATTATAGGCACTACTAGAGAACAGACATTTGGTCCATGCACAAATTTGGCTTTAGTCTCGGTTTGGGACTAAAGATCGATCTTTAGTCCCGGTTGGTGTTATCAACCCGAACTAAAGGTCCTCAACTTTTAGTCCCAATTGGTAATACCAACCGGGACTAAAGGTCGACTTTTTAGTCCCAATCGGTGTTACCAACCGGAACTAAAGATCTTTTTAGTCCCGGTTGGTAATCTTTAGTCCCGGTTGGTGTTACCAACCGGGACTAAAGGTCTCCCACCCGGGACTAAAGGTCCTCCACGGATCAATTCAAAAGGAGAGTGTACAGGACTTTGTCACATGTGGTGTACAGTTGATTTGGTAAGGACTTTATGTGTGAGACGAGAGGTACTAAGTTCGAATCACACACACCACAACATTTATTTTTTCGTCTAGTGAAGCTTTAGTCCTGGTTGGGAAAACCGGGACTAAAGGCCGGGACCTTTAGTCTCGGATTCTTAGTCACGGTTGCCCTTCCCAACCGGGACTAAAAGCCTGTTGTGTACTAGTGAGGATTTGCTAAATTTCTGGTGCCTGAATTTTAGTTTTCTTTCAGATGACGGTTATTGCATATATTTATTCTATATTGTAATTGTAGTTTTATTTTACTGCAATTTCTATAGACGCAATATGTAACTTTTTACCTTCTAGCAGCATCAACAACACAACCGAACATCGAAGCTATACCGGATGGTATTATACTTGCTCGCCTTTGGCCGCAGGATATTGTGCTATTGATCGTGGTCATCTTCATCGATGACTTGGGCCACCGCCTCTTTTGCGTCAACAAAATCTACATCGCCCCTACTATGGCTATCCAACCCCACGACTACGCTAAGTTCAAATCACACACACCACAACATTTATTTTTTCGCCTAGTGAAGCTTTAGTCCTGGTTGGGAAAACCGGGACTAAAGGCTGGGACCTTTAGTGTCGGATTCTTAGTCCCGGTTGCGCTTCCCAACCGGGACTAAAAGCCTGTTGTGTACTAGTGAGGATTTGCTAAATTTTTGGTGCCTGAATTTTAGTTTTCTTTCAGATGACGGTTATTGCATATATTTATTCTATATTGTAATTGTAGTTTTATTTTACTGCAATTTCTATAGATGCAATATGTAACTTTTTACCTTCTAGCAGCATCAACAACACAACCCAACATCGAAGCTATACCGGATGGTATTATACTTGCTCGCCTTTGGCCGCAGGATATTGTGCTATTGATCGTGGTCATCTTCATCGATGACTTGGGCCACCGCCTCTTTTGCGTCAACAAAATCTACATCGCCCCTACTACGGCTATCCAACCCCACGACTACGCTACGCTGTCCCGTGACATACTCCACTTCACCACCGTCATGGCTGCTCAACAGTCTCACCTCGTGGTTATTCGCTGCACCACCGACTCCTTGGGAGGATCCTGTCCTTACAACTACTACACCTATGACCACAAGTTCATACCTAAGGAAAACTATGACACCAGCAACTACTATGTATTCAGCAATGTCGACTCCTACTACTACTACTTTGACTCTCCGTCAATCGACGACAACAAACTCCAATTCATGGCACAAGTTTCAGCACGAGTACACAATGATCGGAGAAGAGGGGAGTACTGTCACACATCCAAAGCCATTGGCAGAATAAATAGGCCATCAAAAGCCTAAGAGGAGGTGCTAGGCGTCCCCCAACCATGTGCTACGAGGGGGAGGGCGCCGCCAGCGCTGCCGCCGCCAGTTGTCACGTCATCAAACCTTAATAGAGTTCTAACAGCTTTAGAAAGATTTAGAATTTTTTAGGAAAGAAAAATCCAATTACTAAAAGGATCTCCGGAGGTTGCTTAGAGACTAAGTCTCCTGAGACTATAAATACGAGAGACCTTCTAATCATCGGATTAAGCAGAAAATAGTTGTTAGGCTTATCTCCCTTCTCTCTCTTCTCGTAACATCACTTTTTCTTCCTCTTCGATCCTCACCGCCGCCACCGTTCTTCCCGAAACCCTAGCCGCCGCATCCACTGCCACCTAAGCCGCCCCACTTCCTCCTCCACTGCTGACAACATCCCCTACTACCCTAGCCCAGCCACCCTCTCTGCGGCGTTGTTACAGTTCCAATCTCAATTATCTAAATGATCCAACATTAAGAAGAAAACAACAGTGTATTTTTTGGTACATCAAGGTCCAAATTTGAAATGACGAGTCGTGCACTTTATTGTGCAAAAACTAGTGAAGAGACCATTATATCGTATTTACCACAAGCCTTCAGGATTCAGTCAAGGGATACCTGCCTCCCCTTGCGTATATATTCAACTTTAACATTTGGATGACATATGCTACGGACCTTCTCAAGTACATCCTTGGGCCAATGGGAAGACATGTCATCGATGAGCAACCTTTTCAGGTTTCTTGCATTACAGGATAGCAACTCCACAAGTTCCATTTGTTCATGAGAGTAAGAAAAAACTTCAATTTCTACCTCTTCAAGTGAAATGAGATCAATTGCATCAATCTTGCGACTCTCCTCCAAATGACACGGGCAAGAAGGCGGGCAAGAAGGCATCTGAAAATAGAAAGAGCAAGCAACATCATTGCTGTAGTGGAGAATACTGATAATATTCATAAATCAACAAAGTTTGCTTTTGTTAGTGCGATCGAGGTTTCAGCTAGCTGTAATAAATAAAATATATCTACAGACCATTGCAGCACTACATAGTGACGAGCCCCACACCTGCCAATTCTGCTACATACGCAGTCACACTTCCTTTACAGCCAGATCAAGACAACACAAATTCAAACAAGCTAAGCATCCGAAAAATAAATGCTTACTAGCTAAAGTACAAATCTTCAATTTGGTCCAATAATGGTTTAATTATATTGCATATCAACATTTAAAAAAATGCTAATAAACTTATCAAGAACCACTAGGAATGAAATTCCCAATTAGCAAATAGCAAGTCAAAATCTGCAACCAATCTCGTGGCATATATAAAGATCTTAGAAATTATATACCATCGGGGACAAACCGGCAAACAGTTACGATGATACAAATTCAAACAAGCTATAAGCAAGTGAAAAAATGTTCACTACTAGCTAAAGCACAAATCTTTAATACGGTCCAATAATGCCTTTTTTACAGCACATCAACATTTAAAAATGCTAAATAAGCATATCCAGAACCTGAACTACCCACCTTAGGAAACCCTCAATTATCAAGTAACAAGTTAAAATTTGCAATCAAACAATTTTATAGCAATAAAGATAAGTATATTAGAAATTACCACTAGTCGGGGCCTAACGCCCCACAAATGTACCCCGAAACTTCTTTGTACCATTGCAACTCCTCAAGAGATGCAACATGATAGGCACCAAGGCATGGTATTCCCAAGATAAGATTACACGGAAGCTCTTACATTTTGGCAGCTTATTTGTGTCATTCAAGAATCTTCCATATGTAGCTACATCTGCCATGAGTAGACAAAAAACTAATTGCTTTTATCTGAAAAATCAATTATGGTAAAAAAAAGGTTAATGCGAACACACCTGGGTTATATATATCGATATTCATATACAACTCATCAACTTCATCAAACCACTTAGTCAGGGATGACTCTCGATACAAAGCAGTAGAAGTTTTCAATAGCCGGAGGGTACGGCCAACCTCAACAAACCGATTGAGACGAGGGTCATAGGAACCATTCCAAGCTACCTTTACAAGTTTCGGAGAAGAGATATGAGCTTCAATTGGCGGATCTTCTATACTTAGATCTTCAAGTCGCGGTGCCATGATCTCAAGCCGCCTTGTTTCTCGGACACGGAGCACCAGTGTGCACAGTGAGTTGGAGTGTATGGAGACATCAAAGTTGATAATCAGCGTAATGGAAAAGACTGAGGTCCCTCAAGCACGGGTACTGCATGCACACAAGGGTGGTGAGATCATGGCCATCCATGGAGGCACGCCATATCTTCAGGGACGTCAGCGCCGTGAACAGGCCGGATGCTTGGGGTCGGAGCCACGTCATTGCATGTGCATATGCAACAAAGAACAAGATTTGTTTCGCTCGTCCACACACGGGAAGCTCGAGAACTACCTCCTGCTCCTCGAGGCTTCCGGTGATGAATACTGAAACGACAATGAAGAGAAAGAGCTCGCCCACCACATGCTCCGCCGCGGGTGGAGCCATGGCGCGATGCGTCTGGCCACGCGATGCGCTGGTCACGGACTAGTTGGTCATCGGTACAGATGGAGATGCCGAGGTGCTCGAGAATAGGGGACAAGTAGCCACCAAGGGCAGCGTCGACGCTGTCCATGAACGACGCTGGCGCTGCCCATATGCCAGAAAGGGGGCCTCTGGCATATGGGCTTCCGGTGCTTTTAGGCCATCTGTTTGCCTGGGCATATGTGGGTCCAAAAACAACGGTGAACCATAATTTCTTTTTGGTATAAGTTACTTTATTTTTAACCATTCCAATGATCTCCCATGTTAAACTCTTTCCTGTTCTATTCTAATCTTTGTCGTTTGGTCAAAATAGAGAGTCTCTCTAACATAACTTTTATTATACTTCTCTACTACAACATATATAAAAATTTAATAAATACAATATTTTTTCTTAAAGTGCTTGTTCACTCATGTGTTCCACAAATAGAAAAATAAACTTCCCTTAGTGTGCATACCACAAATCAAGTTTTCTTCCCAACATGGCCACCGCTTGGTTTGCTTGCAGAGTTGAATTTTGCCTGAATAGAACATTTTGCTCTTGTTTGAAGGATTAGCTTCATCGTGCCCCAAGTTGACTTAGACCCCTCCTCTCCCAAAATAGTCACCAGTCATATCAAAGAAGACTGCAGCTATGATGGCTCTTCCTCCACCAGCATCACCACACGTGGCCAAGGGTGCACCTTCCATGAAGGAGCTTTGACATTTGGGTTTGCCAGGGACACGCTCTTGCTCGATCCACACCATGCCACGTGTTCTATTCGACGTGCCACATCCCGATTTTTTGTGCCGTCATTGTGAAGAGAGGAATGCCACATTGCCTAAGGTGCTCCCATGTACCAATACATGCAAAGGCAACATCTAATGGTCTAGCTCGCCCTCCCTAGGTACGTTAGATATGTAAGTCCCACACATTCCTCTATCGGATACTACTTAGGGTGTCTTCAATGGTTTAGCTTAGAGCTAGCTCATGAACTTTTTAACCATTAAACAGTAGAGACTAGCACGGACTCAAGCGATAGTCTCGCAGAAGTACTTCACGATGCATTCCTCTCTTATAGCATGATTTTCAAGGCAGTCTCTCTTCACCATATTCATTAGCTTAGAGGTATGCTAGCTTATACCGTTGGAGACACCTCACTAATGTGGATCTATGAGAGGATAATGACAAATATTAGGAGGAAGAGAGAAATTTGGGAGTAGCAAGGGCATGACAAGGCGAGCTAGACCATTAGATGTTTGTCATTGGCAAATACAGCTCGATTCGTTCACACATTGGAAGCGTGTGCACTACCTCCTCCCCGATGACTTCCTGTGTTGACATCAACGAATGTCTGAGGCACACAGAGATCCGGCAGTGAAAATGGCCCTGATTATCATCAGATGATACGTGGAGCAAATGGTGAAAAACACTTTTCACCACTGTTCAATTGCCCACTCGTCATGTGACCTCGAACTGGCGGTAAAACATTTTTGGCACCAATTCTAGAATAAACAACAGTGATAATATAAGGATGTGGCAATGATAACACATGTCGTGTATGTTAGAACTGAAAAATTTAAGAACCACATTCACATATAGTTCTGCTGACAACTGCAGCCTTGTATCTAACAAACTAGCCTTATTATTTCTAGATATGATGAATATACAAACTACCCAGTGTCAAGGAGTTCACAATGCAGCGGATACAGCAATTGACCATTCCTTCATTCATCTATCCTTGTATTAAAACATATATAATGATTAGTTAGGGACAAATTTTTCTAAATATAATTTAACCATTCTTAAGAGCAGGAAAAAGAAAACAAGGTGGGAGGAGATAGAGAAACGAAACTATCTGCTGGATGGACGCGAAATGAGGATTGGGTGAATGTGACGATATATTACCCTAGTTGATAATTTTTTTGAGTCTGGGGAGGCATGTCACAGATGCCTTTTTGTTTACTGGCATTGTTGAGCAACTCATCGGAGACACATTAAGGGCCTGCTTGGAATGCAGGAATTTTGGAGTCGTTGAAATATTGATACGAATCAGTTAAATTTCGTAGGAAAAAAGTAGAAATCAAAAAAACTTCTTGCATTCCAAATGGATCCAGAGTGTAAGTGTACCCTCGTCTTTCATGTCATGTTACATGCACTCCAAACAGGCCGTATCCACATCTTTGATGTCACATTACATAGGCGTCCTAATTATGCATCACTGACAAGAGCGTCACTTTTGTGCAGTTTTAGCATAGTGAGTGTCACGTCACTTTTACTTCTCTATTCTAATGAATATGTTGCGATCTCAAGGTTAGATGTAAAAACTTGAAGCCTCAGAAAAACAACAGTGAACCTTTTAGGGGTAGAGTTAATTGATCGAGGATCAAATTTGAACCGACAATAATGAATCCTAAAATCGCCTGAAACTAACATACAATCCTGCACAACTTGTGCAAAGCTAGCTAGTAAAGATTACATATATCACATGCCTGAATCTAGTCAACGAGTACCTACCTCCCCTTGCAGAACACAAAGAATTCTACTTTAACAGTGGGACGACATATGCTATGGACTTTCTCACGTACTTCCTTGGGCCTATGACAATGCTCGTCATTGATGAGGTACCTTTTCAGGACTCCTGGATTGCTGGATAGGAACTCCACAAGTTCCATTTGTTCATGAGAACCTAAAAACCTGAGATTTCTACCTCTTCAAGTGAACTGAGATCAATGCCATCAATCTTGTGACTCTTGCAAACGACAAGGGCAAGATATCAGGCAAGAAAGCACCTGGAAATAAAAAGAGAATGCAGCAACATTGTAGTAGTAGTAGAGAATATCCATAATATTCATAAATAAAAAAAAACTTGCTTTAGGTTCAGGTAACTGTAATAAATCAAACATATCTAAAGAACACTACTGCAGGACTACATAGTGAGGAGCCCCACACCTGCCAATTCCGTTACCTATGCAGCCACCCTTCATTTTCTGCTAGATAACACAGGTTCAAACAAGCTAAGCAACCGAAAAAGAAATGCTTGCTTGCTAAAGCACAAATCTTCAATTTAATTGGTCTAGTAACATTTTATATAGAATATCAACGTTTAAAAAATAATAAATAAACATATCCAGAACCTCAACCACCCCTCCTAGTGCTGCTAAGGTGTGTTGCATCAAACTTTTTCTTCTCTACCTTAATACAAAGACGCACAAAACCTTTTGCCTGATCGAGGAAAAAAAAGACCACCCCACCTAAAAAACATACCACAAAACTATCAATTATCAAATAACAAGTCAATGTTCGCAATCAAACAATCTTATGGCATATTAAGGTCTTAGAAATTACCACTTGTCGAGGACCAAACAAATGTACTTCAAACTTCTTTATACCATTACTACTCCTCAAGAGATGCAACATGACAGGCAACAAGGCATGGTGTTCCCATGACAAGAATGCACAAAAGCTCTTACACTTGGGCAGCTTATTTGTTTCATTCAAGAAGCTTCCATACCTTGCAACATCTGTCATGACTCGTGAGTAGACAAAAAACTAATCAGTTAAACTGTCCAAAAATGAAAAACAACGCTTGTGATTAAATTTTTTAATGCCAACAAACCTGGTTACTTTAGATTAATGTTCAGATCTAACTCATCAACTTCATCGAACCGCTTAGTCAGGGACGTCGCCCAATTGGATGTATTCAGTAGCCGGAGGGTACGGCCAACATCATCAAACTGACGGAGATGAGGGTCATAGGCATGATGCCAAAGCTACCTTGGCAAGCTTGGGAGCAGAGATATGAGCCTCCATTGGCTTAATACTTATAGTGAGTTCTTCAAGTCTTGGAGAGCCAAAATCTCTAGATGCCTTGTCCCTAGGACGCAGAGCACCATTGTATGCAACAAGTTGGAGTGAATGAAGACATCAAAGATGACAATCAGCGTAATGAAAAGATCCAGGTCCCTCAAGCACAAACACTGAGTGTTGACAAGGGTTGTGAGGTCATTGCCCTTCATGCGGACATAGCCATCTATCTTAAAGTACGTCAGTGACATGAACATGCCTTTTCTAGTCAACGAGTTCCTGCCTCCCCTCGCGGAACACAAAGAATTCAACTTTAACATTTGGATAACACATGCTATATATGGACTTTCCCACGTACTTCCTTAGGCCTACCACAATACTCGTCATTGACGAGGAACCTTATTAAATACATCACATGCCTGCATCTAGTCAACGAGTACCTTCCTCCCCTCGCGGAACGCAAAGAATTCCACTTTAACATTTGGATGACACATGCTCCGGACTTTCTCACGTACATCCTTGGGCCTACCACAATACTCATCATTGATGAGGAACCTTTTCAGAATTCCACAATTTCCATTTGTTCATGAGAACCTAAAAACCCTGAGATCTCTACCTCTTCAAGTGAGCTGAGATTAATGCCATCAATCTTGCGACTCTCTTCCAAACGACAAGGGCAAGGTGGCAGGCAAGAAAGCACCTGGAAATAAAAAGAGAATGCAGAAACATTACAATAGTATTGGATAATATCCATCATATTCATAAATCAATAAAAACCTTGTTTTTTTGTTGGTGCGAGGTTCAGCTAATACTGCAGCACTACAAAGCAGTTAGGCCTTCCGCAGTTTGTGACTTAAGTGATGCCCGAAGAGGAGTGTGAAGATTGAGGCATCACTCCAGCCCACTGCAGCAAGCGGTGCTAGTTTAGAGTAGTGCCAGGAAAACTCAGAGCGAAGCATGTAGAGGCTGCGGTGCCAAATCATTAAAAAAATATTATTTCTGCTGCAGACCATGTGCTAGTCTTGCTGCTGGAAGCATGAAGATGCAGAATATGGAGTTATTTTATTTCTTATGGTCCCCATGTGTACTGATGGCTACGGTGCTATCTTTTTTCAACACTGCAGCTTCACAGACCAATGCCCGTTTGATCACCATGGGGCCCATTCATTTTTTTGGCACCGCCTCAACACTGCAGAGGGCCTTAGGAGCCCCGCACCTGCCAAGTCTGCTACTATACGCAGTCACCCTTCATTTTCAGCTAGATAACACAGATTCAAACAAGCTAAGAAACGGTAAAGGAAATGCAAACTAGCAAAAGCACAAATCTTCAATTTGGTCCAATAATGGTTTATATAGAATATCAACATTTCAAAAAAATGATAAACATATCCAGAACCTCAGCCACCTGGCCTAGTACACTAGAAAGGGTCTGAGCTTCCATGTAAACCCTTATTATAGACCCTCTAGGGCACTGCTAATTAAGGCATGTTGTATCAATTTTTTTCTCTACCTTATTAATACAAATACACGCAAACCTTCTGCGTGATTGAGAAAAAAACCACCCCATGTAAAAAACATATTACAAAACTCAATTATCAAACAACAAGTGAAAGTTTGCAATCAAACAATTTTATGGCATATTATAATTCTCAGGGTCTTAGAAATTACCACTTGTTGGCGACAAGGACCACAAAAATGTACTCGAAACTTCTCTATACCACTGCAACTCCTCAAGAGATGCAACATGACAGGCACCAAGGCATGGTGTCTCCATGACAAGAATACACGAAAGCCCTTACACTTGGGCAGCTTATTTGTTTCATTCAAGAAGCTTCCATACCCTGCAACATCTGTCAAGACTCGTGAGTAGACAAAAATTAATCAGTACACTGTCCAAAAAATTAAAAATTAACAACGCTTGTGACGAAATTTGTTAATGCCAACACATATATGCACCTGGGTAGTTTAGATTAATGCTTAGATCCAACTCATCAACTTCAACAAACAGCTTAGTCAGGGATGACGCCCCATAGGAAGTTTTCAGAAACCGAAGGGTACTGCCAACATCAACAAACTGATTGAGATGAGGGTCATAGGCATCATTCCAAGCTACCTTGACAAGCTTAGGAGCAGAGATATGAGCCTCTATTGGCTGAATAAATATAGTGAGCTCTTCAAGTCTTCGGGCCAAAATCTCTAGACGCCTTGTGTCTAAGATGCGAAGCACCAGTGTGTGTAACGAGTTGCAGTGAATGAAGACATCAAAGATGACAATCAGCGTAATGACAAGATCTAGGTCCCTCAGGCATGGGCACTGCGTGTTGATAAGGGCTGTGAGATCATTGCCCTTCATGCGAACATAGCCATCTATCTTCAGGTACGTCAGTGACATGAACAGGCCGGATGTCAGGGGGCGGAGCCACGTTGTTTCTGCTGCATACTGAAGAAAGAGATCGATTCGTTTCGCTCCTTGACACACCAGAAGCTCGAGCACTGCCTCCTCCCTGATGACTAAGCCGTCCGGCTGGACGAAATGCTGTGGCAAACGGAGATAGAATAGAGCTCACCCACCACGTGCTCTGCTGCAAAGTGGAGCCATGGCGCAATGCGTCCGGCCGGGATCCCGAGGTTACGCCATAGTTGCTCGGTGGTGATGGAGACGCCGAGGTGCTCGAGGGTAGGGGCGGAGTAGCCACCAAGGGCAGCGTCGACGGTGTCCATGAACGAGGCTGGCGCTGCCGACGCCGCTGGCGGAGCGACAATGCGAAGCACGGGCAGGTGCGCCCAGACGTGGCGCCAGCGGCGGGAGAGCACGCTGGTGCGCGCGGCGGCGTGGACGGAGCTAAAACAGACCAGAATCTCATGCAGCAGCTCGTCAGGAAGGCCGCCGATGCGGTCCTCGCCGGAGCAGCAGCGGCGGCGGCGTTGATCTCCAACCATAGGAGTCGAATCGAAGTTGAATAGATTGGAAATTTGGAACGCGTTTGCCGTGGGTTTGGGATTTAGGGTTTGCAAGGTTACCGTGGTCTTCGTGGAAGACGCCTACGGAACTCGGAAGGTCGGCTTTAACTGGGCTGATACATGGGCATCCGGTGCTTTTGGGGCCCTGTATTTGGCAGGGCTACGTGCATGGGTCCAAAAACACGGGTCAAACTAGAAAATTTAGTTTTTATGGAGGTAAGGAAATTTCCCCCTTTTTTTTTTGAGGGGAAGGAAATTTCCCTTTTGACCAATTCAAATGCACCCATTTTGTACTCCTTGCAGTGTCTTTGTATTTTGGACAAAAGGAGTGTCCAAAACGGAACTTTACAATCTATCTATCTATATATGTCTATACACATATATACTAGAAATCTTTCCTGGTTCTATTCAGGTCAAGGCATTATATCTGTTGAAATAAGTTAGGCAGTTGGTTACACTACCGGAATCATAGGCTTTGTCGAGTGCCCGCGGCTTCGGCGAGGGCTACTTTTGGGCACTCGCAAAGCCCTTCTTTGCCGAGTGCAGCTCTCGACTCTCGTTAACGAAAAGCTCTCAGGAAAGAGCGAATTGTCAAGTGCAGCGCTCGGCAAAGGTGAACACTCAGTAACCCTGCTCTTTGCCGAGCGTGGGACTCTCGGTAAAGGTTCGCCGTCGGTAAAATGGGGCACAAGGTGACGACCCTCAACCCGAGTGCCTGCCCCTTGCACTCGGCAAAGAGCATATTTGCCGAGTGTCTAACCCTAGCATTTGGCAAGATATTTTGCTATATTTTATTAGTTTATTGCATTTCATTGATTCTGCAGGTGCATCGAATAATTGAATGTTGTGATTTGAAAAATGATATTCACGTTATTTAGCGTACGTATTGTTGGGGCTTATTCAGGAAGACACCCAAAATTTTGAATACGTCTATCACAAAACCTAACAACCAACATGCGAGCAAGTTGTTTTTAAATTCGCTGTCACCATTT
Organism: Chrysopogon serrulatus; assembly: GCA_015844335.1. Classification (NCBI taxonomy): domain Eukaryota; kingdom Viridiplantae; phylum Streptophyta; class Magnoliopsida; order Poales; family Poaceae; genus Chrysopogon; species Chrysopogon serrulatus. Next base: position 162,211 of record JADLZL010003594.1, on the reverse strand, counting down.
CATGCATAGAGGCAGTGATCAAAATTTGAGAACGTTTCATGCAAGTTGTCACGTGCGTTGCATTCAAATCAAACAATCTCCAAACAAGTTTCTTATACTTATAAATGATCCGGCAATATTCGGAGTTGAAACAATTGCCGCGGTCGATTTTGATATCAAAACTTTTTTATAGGTAGTAGATAGTATGAATTACCTCTTGTCAAAATTTGGTAATTTTTTTTGAAATTGTTTGCTATTTGTTATTTTTTTTAAAAAATTACTTAACGAACTTTTTTTATAAATCCAGAATTCACCTAGGTATCATATTCTAAACATCGTATAATCCTCATAGAATTTGTGGATAATCCATATCCACCGGATTTTATTGATATATTCCATATCCTATCCAGCATCCACATACAATCGGATTCGGATTATCCATATCTCCTTGGATATTAGAAGTTATTCTCCATAACCTTCAAAATTTGGATCCAGATCATCCGGGCAAAGAAATAATTATCCACGCCACTTACACCCACAGCTGTGGAGTGGAACGAGCTGGACGTGGCTTGTAGCAGCTAGGCCTCTACAACAGCAGCAAGCCAGCATACGTGACCACTAATCCTCAACAACAAACCACTAATCCTCAACAACAACAGCAGCTAGCCGGCAATAGCATTGTGCCTTCTCTTCCCCAAACAGCCATCAAGCGCTCTCACTAATCCTCTTCCAAATTTTAGTGGGGTTTTTTTTTTTTTTTTTTTTTTTTTTTTTTTTTGCAAAACTGCTAAATGGATAGCGGCAGCTATTGCTTAGCCATCAAATCTAAATACTGATGATATGAAGTCATCACACATTTCATGTACGTAGGCGCATTGGAGGACAACTCATCGGAGACACCTTATTAGGTGTACCTGCGTCTGCGACGATGTCACATTACAAACTCGTCTCAGTTATGAGTACTGATCTGCATGGTGTCTCGTGTGCAGTTTTGATATAGTGTGTAGGGTCACTTCTACTTCTCTATTCTAATGAATATGTTGCAATCTCAACATTATCATAATGATCCAAGACTAAGAAGAAAATCAACAAATAAAGAGCCTTTTTGGGTACATCTAGATCCAAATTTGAACTGATGATGAATCCTAAAAGCCATGAACAGTCCTGCAACTTATAGTGCAAAAACAAGTAGAGACCATAATATCATAGTTACCACAAGCCTTGAGGATTCAGTTAAGGGGTACCTGCCTCCCCTTGCGAAACGCAGAGTATTCAATTTTAACATTTGGATGACATATGCTACGGATCTTCTCACGGACATCCTTGGGCCAATGGCAACACGTGTCATCGATGAGCAATCTTTTCAGGTTTCTTGCGTTGCAGGATAGGAACTCCACAAGTTCCATTTGTTCATGAGAATAAGAAAAAACTACAATTTCTACCACTTCAAGTGAACTGAGATAAATGCCATCAATCTTGCGACTCTTCCAAACGACAAGGGCAAGAAGCCGGGCAAGAGCGCATCTAGAAATAGAAAGAGCATGCAACATCATTGCAATAGTGGAGAATACTGATAATTATTCATAAATCAACAAAGTTGGCTTTTGTTGGTGCGATCGTGCGATCGAGGTTCAGCTAGCTGTAATAAATAAAACATATCTACAGAGCATTGCAGCACTACATAGTGACGAGCCCACACCTGCCAATTCTGCTACATACGTCACACTTCCTTTACAGCTAGGTCAAGACAACACAAATTCAAACAAGCAAAGCAACCGAAAAATAAATGATTACTAGCTAAAGTGCATTCTTCAAATTGGTCCAATAATGGTTTATATTGCATGTCAACATTTTAAAAATACTAAATGAAGGTATCAAGAACATTTAGGAACGAAACTCCCAATTAACGAATAACAAGTCAAAGTCTGCAATCAACCAATTTTGTGGGATATAAAAAGATATTAGAAATTACCAAAACAATTTGAATGTTAACATGGTTAATACCAAAATTGTAGTGGTCGCCTCAATATACAAATATTGTTGATACAACGTTTTTCTATTTTAAGTTTTTCAGAGTCTCACAAATTAGTGTTAAGATTACAAATTTTGATATTCAAAATTTTGAAGTTTCAAACAAAGTTATAGTGATTGACAAGATTTAAAACTTTGTAGTTGAAGCTTCTTTTTATTTGAATCATTGTTCACTCTCCCTCCCTGGGGACAAACCACCAAACAATTGTACCCAAAATTGCAGCACTATATATAATGACAAGCCCCACACCCACGCAGTCACCCTTCCTTTACAGCTAGGTCAAGATAATGCAAATTCAAACAAGATAAGCAAGCAAAAAGATGTTCACGAGCTAAAGCACAAATCTTTAATATGGTCAAATAATGTACTCCCTCCGTCCTAATTTTCTTGCTCGTTTAGGATGCAAGGGAGGAACTTAGTGCAGCTGTAAAATTACAATATTGCCCCTACAAAAGTAACCTGTCAAGCACAGTGGATAACCAGAACATGATAGCAGTGACAGAGCAACAGTACACCAAGTCTGACACAAAATAAAAATATGTGGATACAAATTTATTGAGAACAAAGCAGGAAACACATCCGCACAACACACGTGGCCAACAATAACCATACAACATTACAGAACCTTCTAGCAATTGCGCCATTACACCTATGCATTCAAATTTTGAAATCAGCAAACTGGGCGCCATAACCCCACTACAAAATGGCATCACTTGCTTCTGGTGAACCCAAGGCTAGCCATTCACACGCTCCAAATGTCCCAAGCTCCATAGCATGCGGGAGAGTGCAATCTTCAGCCATGGCCATTGATCTCAATAAAATACCAGATGGAGAGAGTGAAGAGCCCTCAATAACCTCTGAGAAAGAGCTATCTCTTCAACTATGGACATAGATCTAAATGCAATACCGGGGGAAGGAGGGGAAGAGCCCTTACCAGACCTAAATCAAGTGCCTGCTGATGATGGAGATGAAATCCATTCCATCCAGAAGATCAATTTCATCTCAAGAAAGAAGAAGTGCATCCACTTTGCAAGGTCAGTCCTATTTTCTCCAGCAAGCGCACCACGGTGATGCGCATGCCATAGATCTCAATTTTGCTGATCATGAGGAACAAGAACAAACTCAGCAAAGGTAATGTTTCTCTCAATTTCAGTACTAAAAAGAAAGTAAATTGTAACACAACTTTCAGCCTGCAATAAAATTCTACTATGCCTCACCCTATTGCAGTTCTTGATCTTCTAGAAGACCATCAACAGGATGCAGCTTTCAACTTTGATGCGCATGCCATAGATCTCAATGTTGCTGATCATGAGGAACAAGAACAAACTCAGGAAGGTAATGTTTCTCACTTTCATTACTAAAAGAAAGTAAATTGTAACACAACTTTAAGCCTGCAATAAAATTATACTATGCCTCACCCTATTGCAGTTCTTGCTCTTCTCGAATACCATCAACAGGATGCAACTTTCAACTTTGATGCTCCACATGAACAAGTTGATTTTGGCCTCAACTTACGAGCTGCTGATCACCAACAGGAGTTGCAACAAATGATAAGTAAGCGGCAATAGAACTTGTATTTTTCTGCTTGGTATTTCAATAATCAGATCAACTCATTTAAGTTCACATAGTATTCCTACATAATAGCAGTTTTTGTGTTCAGCATAATAATTGCAACTTTTTTTACAATAATAACTGCAACTCAATGAGCACAAATGAGAAAGACTCCAATCTGATTGAGATAGCATACCAAGATAACAATAGTGAAACTTTAATGTTTATTAAGCAGTACACACTCAACCTTACATCTACATGAAACCCCTCAAAAGTTCAAAATATTATAATTCCATACAAGAGCAACTAGTTTATTAGACTTGAAACATTTTAGTACTGCTGCCTCACTTGTTTTTAACAGCAAAACTTTAGCATGATATGTTTTCATAAAGTATAAACAACATTTTGCTACTGCTGCCTCACACTTTGTCTCATCGCTATCTCAAACTTATATGCAACATTATACCTGCTGCTGTCTCACACTTTGTCTACTGCTATCTCACACTTCTGTGCAGATATGATCGATGATATTCATGACTATGGTGTGTACAATGATGCTGTGGACATAGTCTTCGATGAGGAAGAGTTGGAGGACTCAGATGTTGACGAAGATCAACAAACAAACACGAATAATTCACGAAAGTTCAGATGTTTGACAGACACTCAAAGGCAACAAATATATGAAGCACTGCTTGAGAGAAGTAATTGTGGAAAATTAAAAAAGAACACTACAAACATAGTAGCACAGATGTTTCAAGTCAGCAGGTATCAAGTGCGTCGTGTTTGGCAAAGAGTTAAGCAATTTCGTGCACAAGGCAGACCAGTAGATGTTAGATCACGGAGGAAAAATTGTGGCCGCAAAAGGAAACAAATTGATCTATCAGCTGTTCTTAGAGTTCCCTTGCATAGGAGGAGGACTATAAGATCTCTAGCAAATGCTATTGGCATCAATAAGAGCACCTTGCATAGAAGGTTCAAGGAAGGCCAACTACGACGCCACTCCAGCACACTAAAGCCTTTGTTGAGCGAAGATAACAAGAAAGAGAGGCTACGATGGTGTCTTTCCATGTTAGATAGCCGAACACTGCCACATGAACCCAAGTTCCTTGAAATGAACAACATCATACACATGGACGAGAAGTGGTTCAACACCACATCTAAGTACATGAAGTGTTATATGCTTCCCGGGAGAATAAACCACATAGGACTGTGCGCAATAAGAATCGCATTGGCAAAATTATGTTCTTGTCAGCGTTAGGAAGACCAATATATGATGCTTTGGGGTAACTGCATTTTTGATGGGAAGATAGGACTCGGCCATTTGTTAGAAAGGTAAAACATACTGCATACACTTGTTTCACTTTCTTGCTTAAGTTTTTGTTTCATTTTCTTGCATAAATTTATTGTGGTCCTTACTTGCTTTCATTTATTATAGGACCAAGCAAAAAGAAAAAGTCGTAATAGAGGAAGGGGGGCGAAGTCACCAAACCTATCAAGGTAAATCGGACTACAATGAGGTCATATCTGATTGGTAAAGTTCTGGATGCTATTGTTCGACGGTGGCCACGAGAACATGCAGGGACAACCATTTGGATTCAGCAAGATAATGCCCCTTCACATGTGCCAATTAATGATGCAGAATTTGCTGCTGCTGTAGCACAGACAGGGCTTAATATAAAACTTATCAACCAACCTGCCAATTCCCCAGATTTGAATGTGCTAGACCTAGGGTTCTTTAATTCCCTCCAATCCTTATCCTATGAGAGGGTCTCTAGGAACTTGGATGAGCTGATTGAGAACGCATAAACGTGAGTTTGATAATTATGATCCAGACACTTTGAATAGAGTGTTCCTGACACTACAAGGGTGTTTGATTGAGGTGATGAAAGATGGTGGAGGAAACAGATACGAGATTCCTCACATGGACAAAGATCGGCTAGAGGCACTAGGGATGCTTCCTAGAAGCCTTGGTTGTGACCGACAGCTATATGAGGATGTGGTAGCATCGTTGAGCAACTAATTATATGATATATGCTGTGATTTTGGGGATTTTGGGAGTGTAATACAGTGATAGTCATGTGTACTAATGTTGTAAATAATGCATAGTCCTTGCTCATGTGAATCGTAGGTGGTACTGCTTTAAATGTAAAACCATATAATGTGTACAAATGCTGTTAGTAAAGCATGTGTAAATGGTCATATTAACATGTACGGTACTGCTATAAAAATAGGAGACCTTATAATGTGGGGTTGTTTAAGTTTATCATGTGTGCCGATGCCACTTCTATGAAAGCAAAGGTCTCACAAACTGTATTGGAAATTACCATCAATCAGTAGGAGCAAAATTGCCTAAGAGCTCCTCAATTCACTTGTATGAAATACTATTTAACACGTCATCTCACTAAAAATAAGCGATCAGCATCACACATCTACATTAATTATCAATTTATCATACAAGCACACTGCATTATTATACAAGCACACTGCATTATTACACTAATAGCAGTTCGTCATAGGACCAAAAGCACGTCATGTACAAGAAGTGACAACCTACACCTAGTACACAAAAGCACTTAAACATTGCACAAACAACAGTTCATCATGGCACCAAAAGCACATCATCTACCCGCACCAACACGATTTCAATTTATTCTTTGAAACAACAGCAAATAAAACTAGGGGGCGGGGGTGAAGAATATAGGCACCATAACCTTGTACATGTTGATGAACAATTCGTGGTAGAGAGGTTCCATCCTGGAAAGCACCTCGGCCAGGTACACAGCTACCTCAGGGTGCAGGTCCTCGCCAAGCACCTTTTTGGCCAGCCATGCAGCTACCTCCGCGTTCATCTCCACGCCGGCAGCCCTGGCTGCAGCCACCACAGGGGCCACGTCGAGGTCAGCGGCCCCATCTGCAGTCACCACAGGGGCTAGCTCCATGTCGGAAGCCGCAGCCGCGGCCACTGCAGGGGCCAGATCCATGCCGGTAGCCCCAGCCGCGGCCACCTCCACGCTAGACTCATCATCTTCTGAGTCAGGGACGTACACGTCGCCCTGGGAGTTGAAGCGCAGTCCGGCCCTCTCGAGTCGGCACCCGCGCACGTAGATCCACGCATCGTCAGCCGAGTCGACGCTGCTTGGCTTGACCTCCGATTGGATAGTGCCTGGCTTGACGATGTGGTCGACGCAGCCACTAGCGCCGCCGTGCGTTGGAATCCCGCGGCCGGTAGAGCTGCCGCTGGCACAGCTCGACTTCTGGAGGCAGCGAATCCCATCGCGGGGCACCACCATCAGGTCAGCACGGCCGGCAGTAGGCATCTTTCTTCTTCCACGCATCCGCCGGCTACGGCGGCGCATCCTGCCATCTGCGGACATGCGTACGCACGGACTGTGATTTTTGAGAGAAGGGAGAGATCGATGTTGCTGTTGGTCTGGACGTGTGCGAAGGGGAGAGAAGCGGACGGAGACGCCGGCAAATGGATGAGGATAGAACTGGATGGGGAAGGGATGAACGAGTGGACGAGACGAATCCAGAGAGGCCCATCTTTTTTTTTTTTTTTTTTTTTTTTTGATATACCACCGTCGGGTGAGTCCACAGGAAGGGAAATAAAATAATACTATTACCCTGGCCTGTGGTTCGGCTGATGCGGCATGCGTCTGCCACGTCCAGGCTATGTCCAGGCTATTGCGATCGATTATATTGAGAAAAAATTTGAATTACAAACGAGCAAGAAAATTAGGACGGAGGGAGTATTCTATAGCACATCAACATTCCAAAACACTAAATAAACATATCCAGAACCTCAACTACCCACCTTTAGGAAACCTTCAATTATCAAAATTTGCAATCAAATAGTTTTTATGGCATATTATAAAGCTAAGGATATTAGAAATTACCACTGGCCGGGGCCTACCACCACACAAATGTACCCGAAACTTCTTTGTACCATTGCAACTCCTCAAGAGCTGCAACCTGATAGGCACCAAGGCATGATATTTCCACGATAAGAGTATGCGGAAACTCTTACATTTTGGCAGCTTATTTGTTTCATTCAAGAATCTTCCATACGTTGCTACATCTGTCATGATTAGACAAAAACTAATCACATTTATCTGAAAAAACTAGCTAGACAAAAACTAATCACTTTTATCTGAAAATTAAAACAACTCATGGTAAAAAAATGGGTAACAGCGAACACACACCTGGGGTATATATATCGATGTTCATATCCAACTCGTCAACTTCATCAAACCGCTTAGTCAGGGACGAAGAAGTTTTTAATATCTGGAGCGTGCGGCCAACGTCAACAAACCGATTATGATGAGGGTCATAAGCACCATGCCAAGCTACCTTTACAAGCCTCGGAGCAGAGATATGAGCCTCCATTGGCGGATCTTCTATAGTTAGTTCTTCAAGTCGCGGTGCCACGATCCCAAGCCGCCTTGTTTTTCGGACACGGAGCACCAGTGTGCACAAGGAGTTGGAGTGCATCGAGACATCAAAGTGGGCAATCAGCTTAATGGAAAGAGTCAGGTCCCTCAAGCACGGGCACTGCGTGCACACAAGGGCTGTGAGATCGTTGCCATCCATGCAGACACAGCATATCTTCAGGGACGTCAGCACGGTGAACAGGCCGGATGCTTGGGGCCGGAGCCACGTTATTGCATGGGCATATGCAACAATGAACCTGATTCGTTTCGCTCGTTCACACACGGGAAGCTCGAGAACTACCTCCTCCCCGTTGGCTTTCGGTGACGAAACAAGGAAGAAGAGAGAGAGCTCGCCCACCACACGCTCCGCCGCGAAGTGGAGCCATGGCGCAATGCGTCCGGCTGTGATGTGCAGGTCTAGTTGGTCGGTGCAGATGGAGACGCCGAGGTGCTCGAGGGTAGGGGATAAGTAGCCGCCGAGGGCAGCGTCGACGCTGTCCATGAACGGGGTTGGCGCTGCCTTTCGCGGCGCGTCGAGGCGAAGCTCGGGTAGATGCGCCCAGACGTGCCGCCAGCGGCGGGAGAGCACGCTGGTGCGTGCGGCGGCGTGCGCTGAGTGAAGACGGACCAGGATGTCGTGCAGCAGCTCGTCGGGGAGGCCGCTGATACGGTCCTCGCCGGAGCGGCAGCGGTGACGCCGGAGCGGCCGCTGATACAGATCCTTACCCATGGGAGTTGAAGTCGGATGGATTGGGAATTTCTGATCCTTTTGCGGAGGATTTGGTGGTTAGGTTTGCGTGGTGTTCTGGCCACGCCTTCGTAGTCTCGTAGAAGACAACACCGGCGCAAAACATAATGGCGGCTCTGGCATATGGGCTTCCGGTGCTTAAGGCCCTCTCTTTGGCTGGGCCAGTGCATATGTGGGTCCAAAAACAACAGTGAATCTTTTTTTCAGTATAAGTTACTTTTTCTTTTGATAATTCCAATAATCTTCCATTTTCTACTCTTTGTTTTTTTTAAATTACACAGTACAAACGCAGACGCTCACACTGGCACCTCATCATCGATGGGAACATCGCTCACCACTTAATGCATAACGCCGATAAATTCTAGAAAAATCCTAAGAAAATGTGCGAGCATTTTGATCCCAAATGAGTAGTGTCACACTGAACAGTCCTACCACTAGACCACAGACCCATTCACTACTCTTTCTTGTTCTAGTATTTGTCGTTTGGTCAAAAATAATCTCTAAAATATAACTTCGCCTCGGTTAATGCTATTAATAGAGGCGGGCAACTTGGGATGCCAGCCTCAGTTAGTCAACAAAAATCCGCAAGCCCGCCAATGAGCCCATTCCTGAGCCTGCCACGAGCTGGTTCCCAGCCTAGTAGCCAGATCTGGCTTCGCAGTCGCTAACCATGCCGCAACAGGTGCAGGGACGCAAGACACCGCTATTGCTGGATCTGGACGCAGCCACCCTCCTCCTCGCCGGATCTCCAACAAAACTTGTGTGCATCGGAGGAGATCTCGCGCCGCCGTTGCCAGACCCATGTGTGTCGTGCCTCCACTAGGTCTCGTTATCGCTGGATCCTGCTCGCCCCGCCTCCACTAGTACACAAAACATCTGTACTGGTGGTTCATAACCCATTTTTCATTGGCGTTTTTCCCAACCGCCAGTGGGAGAGGCTAGTGAAAATGGCTGATTTCCACTGGCGTTTGGTTGAAAACCGCCAGTAGAAATTGATTTCTACAGGCGGTTTTCTTAAGGAACCGCCTGTAGAAATTGTTGCCCAGAAAACTCAAAAAAATAGCAAAAAAAAATATTTTAGAAAAGACAAAAAATATTTTTGGGACCGGGGGAGGACGCGCCTGCCTATGTCCGTGGAGTCGCAAGTCACGCATTTCTTCGCGTAAAATGGCGCGACACGGCCGGTGGGATTCGAACTCGCAACCTTAGCCTTGCGCGATGCCTCCCCCTTACCATCACCACACACACACACACACTTGTGTGTAGATCTCATTTTTGTTCCCCACATATTATACAAAACCAACGAAAAATTGAATATTTGAGGGCCCAAATGAATTCAGATGAAAAAATAGTCAACTATAAAGTTTCATAACTTTTTGAGATCTACAACTTTCATTTAGAGTGTTTCTCCATCCGAGGTCATTTACAAAATTTAAAAATTTTGTTCGTAGTTTTCCATAAAAAGATGATTTCAAATGAAAAAGTTGTCAACTACAAAGTTTTATAATTTTTTGAGATCTACAACTTTTATTTTGGGAGTTTCTCCATCCGAGGAAGTTTGAAAAACTCAAAAAATTAATTTCAAACTATTTCTACTGGCGGATTTCTTAAGAAACCGCCAGGTAAAATCGATTTCTACCGGCGGTTCCTTAAGAAATCCGCCAGGTAGAAATAGCTGATTTCTACCGGCGGTTCCTTAAGAAAACCGCCAAGTAAAATCGTATTTCTACTGGCGGTTCCTTAAGAGAACCGCCTGTAGAAATATTCTAAAGAGAAACCGCTAGTAGAAATAAAACGCTAGTGTCAAGAGAAATGGTTTGTGTACTAGTGCTCCATCGGGTCTTGCAGCATTGGGTTGTCAAAGATACGATGGGCTTATGCATCTGTGCCATCGACTGCTGGTGCCGCGGCCACCCGCCTCCGAGCATCGCCAAGCGCGAGCAAGAGAGGAGCACTACCGGAGGGGCGCGCGAGCCCCCACCGGGGCGCCTCCTCTGAGCACCGCTGGATAGCGCATGCAGGCCCCACTGGAGCACCGCTAGAGCGATGCCTCTGATCCCCCACCGTTGAGCCCTCACCATTATGTGAGAAGAGAGGCGAGAGAGAGAAGAAGAGGAGTCAAGAGCTTCTGAGTTGTACGGTGTCATATGGGACAGAGTTAGTGGATTTGGGGGCTAGGGTTTCCTTTGGATTATATACTGTGAGCAGAGTTTTGGACGATATGTGCTTCTCTAATAGGCCACATTAACCTAGATGCGGGCTTAGAGAGGCGGGCACGTAACGAAGACCACTTCTGAAAATAGCCTATTTTTGGAGGTGGTTATCTTAAAAATAGCACCTTTGTAAATTGATTTTTAGGGGTGTGCACTTTCCATCTGCCTCAGTAACTAAAACCAATCGCTTACGTAAATTGATTTCTGTGAGATGGTCATTTTTTTGGTGTTTCGGTAAATAAAACGACCGTCTCCATTGATCGTCAGACATTAACTAATTAAGGTGGTTGGATTTTTGTTGAAACAATCTGGCATGCTTTATTTATACAGGATAGTTATATCATTTGCTAGCACATCAAGAATAAAGCTAGGGGGCTCATCGTCCAAGAATAATTTTACTTTGATTGCATCGCTCTTCTAGTTAAATTATGTGTCGCTTGATTGATATATCCTAAAAGCCACCCCAAATTATATTGATTCATCATACAAAGTTGCCGCCGAATTTGCTGTGAAGCATCCTTCTTTCATTATCTGAACAACATCCATGCAATTTGATTGGATAATTAGCCGGTTGCACCCAATACACTGAGCAAGCATCAATCCTTCCTTTAATGCATAGGTGTAAGGGGCTCGTGTAATGTTTGCCTAGTGTCTCGCCATATCATTTTTATACACTAGTACAGAAATAATTTTACGACTTTTATTAACCGTGGCAGTCAAAAAATCAAACCGCCATGAAAAATACCTACAATTTACCATGGCGGTTATTTTTTATTTACCGTGGCGGTTAAAAAAAACCGCCACGGTAAATACATTTACAGTGGCGGTGAGGAAATGACCGCCATCCTAACTCAGGCAACTGCCACAAAAAATCGCAGCCCAGATCCGAGCCCAGGAAAAAACCCATTCTACCGGGCTCATATATATGTATACGATAGCCAACCCTAATCTCCCAGCCGTGCCCCTCACTTCTCTCCTCCCTCTCAGCGAGCACACAAGCAACAGACTGGCGGCGCCCCCTCCCCTCACTTCTCTCCGCTCTCCCTCACCTTCACCAGCGAGCGCGCCCCTCCCCTCTCCCTCCTCTCTCACGAATCAGCCACGGTGGCGTACCTCCCCCACATAAGCTGCGGCAAGCTGGCCGCACCTCCACGACAACTTGGCTCCGATCAAGGCTCGCCCACCGCTCGGCTCCGGCGCAAGCACGGCTCCCCAGCCCTCAATCACAGACTGTACCTCGCAGGCCCGTCGGCTCCCAAGTATCTTCCTTCATCCTCAGATCGCAATCGCAGGTGCCTCTACCTCCAAGGTTCATCATCTGCTGCCGCTGTCTCGTCCTGTGCTGTTGCTGCCTCCTCCCCAGGCCAGCATTCGACGGGAGGCATTGGTTGTGTCCGTGACGGAGTCCGCTATGCTGTGTCCCAGTTGTTCGACGAAATGCACGGCCAGGGTCTGGCTTGTAATGTGCTTTGTAATTAACATAACAGAGTGTTGTATTGAGAAATGCAATCTTCTTTTTTTTTCCCCTCTGGTGTCTTCAAATCAGCAGTGGAATAAATGTCTTAAATATTACGATTGTTTCTCTGAACAGACTCCTATTCAGAGCAAAGCCAACAAGCTGTAACATGTTTCATTTCATATGATTGTTTCATTTGAAATCAGGGATGGAAAATTGTATACTCCATTCATATTGAAGACTCTGAGAGCATGCTTGCACAATAAACCATGTTCGGTACATTTGCTTTGCTCTGAATAAGAACCTGTTCAGTCTTACCAAGCTCTAAAATTTTTGTAACATATCCATACAATTTACTGTGACAGGTGTTAGAATTGATCTCTCTCCCTAATTGGACCCAACGGCACATTAGGGACCTTGACTCGCTCCCTGATCGGGGGAGCCCAACCCACCTATGGGGTTGGAGGGCCCCTGTCACGTGCGGTGTATAAATAGAGGTGGGGGGCCAGGGTGCACAGTACGAGGTTCACCGCCGCCACTGCTCCTACCGACAAACCCTAAGCCTACTCCGATCAGAGGAACCGCACAAGTGACGGGAAGCCTTCCTCCACCGCCACTACGTCCTCCTCACGGCCGCCACTCCGTCCTCGCTACTGCTTCACCGAAGGACGGTAAGCGACGAACATGGGGGGCTCCAGCTCCTCTGCCCCAAGTCCATGGTCGCTACTCATCCCTAATCTCCTTTACTTTCATCTACTGCTAAATTATCTACTTAGACTATGTATTAGGTTATACAATCTGTCATCATACTATTGAATTAGTGATATCCCGGCTAATCACACATCCTAATTAAGGTCTATTAGTGTTAACAATGGTATCAAAGGCCTAATCTAATCAGTGGGTTAGTATTGGGACAATTAGAAGTTAGACAATTAGGATCCTAATTTAGGATTAGCAATTAAGAAGAAGATTAGATCAACCGATCTCTCTTTTATGGATCGGGAAGAAACTAGTCCACCCCGAAACCCTAACCCTAAGTATTACCCATGCAAAGAAATTAGATAAGAATTATCTCAGAATTAGATTAGCAATAAGCAACAACCGTGAGATCGGGGGAGGGGAAAACCAAAAGGCAAACCCTAAACCTAACTCACACCCGCGAGAGAAAAGATCAGAAAATCAGCAAGAACCGAGCGAAGGGAAGGAACAACCTACCTCGCCGGAGCTTCAGACCGCCACCGGCGGGCAGCAGACCGTCGCCGGCGGGCAGACCTACCACGACCGAGCCATAAGCTCGCCGGGAAGGCTTCGGCGCACACGGCACCGCCGCCGGCCACTGACGGGCGGGCGCGTGCTCCGCCCCACGGTGAGCGCCGGCGCCCGGGGAGCCCTCAGGACGGCGCTTACCTCTTCCTTTCCGCCACCGCCGCCGCCGGTGCTGAGGAGAGGGAAGGGAGAGGTTAGAATGAGGCTAGGTTTTGGGGGAGGCTGCCGCCGGGGTTTTGTTCCTCCTACACGCCAAGCAACCGTCCGATCAGATTCAGCGGTCGAGATCGACCGGGCCGAGCCGGCCCAGCGGGCGAAGCCAAGACGCGCCGTGGGCCACATCGCCGACTGGGCCAATCGATTGCGCCGGCCCGCTTTTAAGAGAGAAATTCCTTTTTCTTTTTCCAGAAATTTTAGAATAAGAATTTTGATGAATTTAGTTTCAAATTTTGATTAAATTTGCACCAACGTGTAATTTTTTTTCCAGAGATCATATTAGATATATTTCTGGATATTATTAGAATATTTTTTTAGTCACGTTTTCCGCTGCTCAGTAATTGATTGTTTCTTAATTAAATTCAAACCAACGGGCGAATTTAATTTTAGGGCGATTTTAAGATTTAGAAAATTTTATAATATTGTTATCTTCCGACCAACATTGATGATATCAATATTGTAATTTTTAGTCAATAAATTAATCTGCATAGTATTTAATTAGTTTTACAGTTAATTCTCTGTTAAATTTTGAACCAATGGGATAAATTTTCAGAGAGAAAGAGGGATTAGAGATGCCTCTGAAAATTAGTATAAGATTATTTAATCATGTTTTCCGCTGCTAAGATATTAGTAGTCTCTCTAACTAAATTTGAACCAACGGGAGAATTTAGTTAGAAGAGTAGAGCAATTATAAAATTTAGAAATGCCTCCGAAAATTAGTATAAGACTATATTAGTTGTCTCTCCAAATTAAATTCGAACCAACGGGAGAATTTAATTAGAAGAGCAATTATTCAGTTTTACAAAATTTTATAATATTGTTATCTTTTGACCAAGGTTGATGATATCAATATTATAATTGTTTAGTACATAAGAGAATATGCATTATTTCTATTTTCTACCCAACGGTGATATAGAAATTAATGTACAAAGGGATTGTATGTATTAATACTGACCAATGGTGTTTTAATACATGCAATTTTATGTTAAGATATCAGTTTTCTTAAGTTATCTCACCAACTTTGCTTGTGCATTTCAGATTTACTGAAGGAATTATGCACTAAGAAATACACTGGTGGTGGTATTAGAGAGCACATATTGAGCATGACAACCTTGGCAGATGAGCTCGCATCAATGCATATGGTTCTTTAGGAATCATTTGTCATTTAGACGATCTTAACTCCTTTGCCAAGGGAGTTTGAGACCTTTGTCATCACCTGCAACATAATGACAGGTGTGGGGTCCATAGAAAGGCTCATTTACATGTGTGTGCAGGAGGAAGAAAGACTTAAGGCATCACGGAGGCACTAAATAATTAGCAAAGGATGGGAATCCATATGAGTACAAATATAGTTTTTTTTTCAGAGTTATCTTAGAATTATTAGGTGTTTCATTTTACTTAGGCTATCCAATGTACTTCATATTCCCTATTTGCTAGAAATCTAGTAAGCTTTTCTCAGTTAGATGATGATTAAGTCGATTGCTACTTTGAGATGGCAAATGTAAGAAACTATTTTATAATTAGTATGTTGGTCTTGCTTTCCGCCAAGATGAGCTTAATCCATTATCAGTTTTGAGATTATGAATGACCGTACTCCACTGAGAATGAGAAAGATTCCTCGTTATGAATATTTATAGAAAGCATAAGAATGTTCAATTTGACTCTTTGAAATTGTGGCATTGCAGATTAAGCCACATTTCGAGGGGGAGAATAGATTGATTGGTCAAAGATGAAATTCTTCCGCCATTAGAACTATTAGAATTAGATCAATGTGTTGATTAGAATTAGATTAATGTGTTGATCACTCTCAGAATTAGATCAATGTGTTGATTAAAGTGCATTAAGACAATCAGAAGCATAGAGATTAGAAAATCAGCACAATAAGAAGGTTGAAATAGTAAGATCAGACCGTGGTAGGGAATACTGTGGGAAACATACCCCGTATAGCCAAGTTCCTACAGGAAAATGGCATAGTTGCCCAGTATTCCATGCCAGGAAAGCTTCAGTCAAACGGAGTAGCTGAAATAAGAAACCGTAACTTAAAGAACATGATAAGCTACTCTACCTTACTGATAAGCTTGTGGATGGAGGTGTTTAAACCACTATTCACATTCTTAATCGAGTACCAATAAGTCGGTGCCTAAAAAAAACACTGTATAAGTTATGGATAGACGAAGTACCCTCACTTAAGCATTTAAAGGTGTGAGATTGTCCAGCTGAGGCTAAAGCTCTTTAACCCAAATTTAGGAAAATTAGAACCTGAGACAATCAGTTGCCATTCTATGGTTACCCAGAAAGATTGAAGTATTACTACCTTTTATTGCCCTAACAGGCATACAAAGTTTGTAGAAATAAGACATATTAAGATCTTAGAATATCTTGTGATCAGGGGGAGCAAGGTAGCACAAAAGATCAGTTTAGAGGAGAAACGGGTCTTCAAACCCTACTCCAACATTCTAAGAACCATACTTTATGCTACCGGTTGCTGCTACACAAATGGTGTGAAACACCGCAGTGTAAGCACCTGTTGATAGTTCTTTCTTGCCGACAATAAATAAGAATCTGCAACCTGTCCTTCAGGAGCCATTAGAACCATAAGTCGAGCATGAGAAGAACAACAGCAGCCCCATATGGCACCAAACAATAGAAATATTAGAAGATCACAAAGAAGTTAGAAGATTAGCTATATATATATTAGAAAATTGAGAGGTTTTATGAAACCAAAGGGTATCATATGGAGGTTGATCCCACCACATATGAACAAGCCATGAGAAGCAGTTATTTTAGAAGTCATGAAGAATAAGATAAAATTCAGAATTGCAATAATGTTTGGGACTTAGTGGATATTCCTAAAGGAGCCAAGACAGTAGACTGTAATGAGTCTATAAAACAACACCAGTGACTCCTAAAGGAAAGTTAAGAAAACATAATATGCGATTCATGGCAAAAGTCTTTAAGCAATGAGACTCCCAATCTCATATAATGATACTTTTAGAATAATAGTGGCGCTAGTAGCATAATAAGACTTAGAGTTATGTGGCACAACCGAAAGGTTTTGTTGTGAAAAGAAAAGAAGATATGGGACGTCGCCTAAAGAAGTCTACTTATGAATTAGAATAAGTTTAAGACAGTGATATTAGTGATTTCATTAGAAATTTTGGGTTTTTAAGGCAAATGTAGAGGACAGTTGCATTTACACAAAGTTTAAGAGTGCTAAGTTCATCTTCTTAGTTCTATATGTAGATGATATTTTGCTAGCAAGCAAGGATGTCAGTCTACTAATGGAAACTAAGAAGTTCTTATCCTCACATTTTGACATAAAAGATTTCGGTGAAGTCTCTTTTGTTCTGGGATTGAGATTCATCGTGATAGAAATAGAAGGGGTATTAGGGCTGTCAAAGAAAGCATACATATAGAGAAGATTCTTAAGAAATATAGTATGCGTAAGTGCAGTCTATCACCTGCACCCATTGTCAAGGGCGATAAGTATGGGGAACATCAATGTCCCAAGAATCAGATCGAGCTCGAGCAAATGTGATCAGTACTTCAGCTGTCAAAAGTTTTAATATGCTCAAATTTGTACTCGCCCTGACCTAGTTTTGATTACCGGGTTACTTGGCAGAAATCAGAAGAATCCAGATGTAGAATATTGGAAGTTAGTTAAGATAGTTCTGCATTATTTTGCAGGACATAAAAGGGTTCATGATAAGTTATAGTAAGACCAATTCAGATTATGCGGGGACGAATAAGAATCCACGTCAGGTAACATATTTACCCTCACAAGTAGAGCTATGTCGTGGAAAAGCTCCAAACCAACCCTCGTCACATCATCAAGGATGTGGACTGAGTTTGTAGAATATTATGAGGTCTAAGGGCAGGTGAACTGACTTAAAAGTTCTTACCCGGATTAAGAGTGGTAGACAGCATCGAGAAAACCACTTAAGTTTATACTGCGATAACACACTCACAACAATATGTCAAGTGGTGCTGCCAAACACTTTGACGCTAAGTAGTATGTTGTGAAGAATAAAGTTCGGGATCATATCATAAGTCTTGAGCATATAAGGATAAGACAATATATATTAGCGGATCCGCTCACAAATGGCTTACCACCCAACGTGTTTTAGAAAACACGTGACTAGCATGGGGTTAAGGGAAAGCCAATGATTCCTGAACACTTAGGGCCCTTTTAGTTAGAACTCTGTTTCGAATTAGAGTGATGCACTGTAGCCGTCAAATCCAACGGAAATATTTCTGTGACGATGAAACGCGCTCAACGCATTTCTTTATAATGAGATGGAGCTAAGTACTAAGAATTTAAGTTAAGTGTTTAAGTTAAAATTAAGATAAGCTATTAGAAGAGATCAAGGGGGAGAATGTTAGAATTGATCTCTCTCCCTAATTGGACCCAACGGCCCATTAGGGACCTTGACTCGCTCCCTGATCGGGGGAGCCCAACCCACCTATGGGGTTGGAGGGCCCTTGTCACGTGCGGTGTATAAATAGAGGTGGGGGGCCAGGGTGCGCAGTACGAGGTTCACCGCCGCCACTGCTCCTACCGACAAACCCTAAGCCTACTCCGATCAGAGGAACCGCACAAGTGACGGGAAGCCTTCCTCCACCGCCACTACGTCCTCCTCACGGCCGCCACTCCATCCTCGCTACTGCTTCACCGAAGGACGGTAAGCGACGAACATGGGGGGCTCCAGCTCCTCTGCCCCAAGTCCGATGGTCGCTACTCATCCCTAATCTCCTTTACTTTCATCTACTGCTAAATTATCTACTTAGACTGTGTATTAGGTTATACAATCTGTCGTCATACTATTGAATTAGTGATATCCCGGCTAATCACACTGATTAGCGATCCTAATTAAGGTCTATTAGTGTTAACAACAGGTAGTTCTTATCTCTTCTCTATGTTTACATATTTGGCAATAATCTTGGTTACATTCAAGCGCAAGAGACAAGTCCTACCTTTTGAAGCTAGAGATCTTATGCATGTAGCAGAAAAAAACATTAATCTTGTCCACCATCCTGTGTTGTGGTGGCCTGGCTGCTTCCTTTGGTAGCACGGTTCTCATTTTCTTTTGCACAGATGGTGGTGGGTCACTTGTACTAATCTTTTCTAATAAATACGTTGCAATCTCAACATTAGATGCAAATCATTGAAGTCCAAGAAGAACAGCAGCAATCAGCCCTTTGGGGTACTGTTAATTGATCGAGGTGCAAATTTCAACCAAGGAATCCTGAAAACTGTTGAAACAATCAAGATACTACTGTACAAAACTAGTAAGATAGCAACATTACATTTACCATAAGTCTTCAGCATTCGGTCGCAAAACCCATAAAATTCAACTTTAACATTTGGGTAACATATGATACAACCTTCTCATGTGCTTCTTTGGGTCAACGACAGAGCCTGTCATTGATGACCAACCTTTTCAGGATTCCTGAACTGCAGGATAGGAACCCAACAAGTTCCATTTGTTCATGAGAACCTGAGACTTGATTTCTACCTCTTCAAGTGAACTGAGATCAGTGCCATCAATCTTGCTATTCTCTTCCAAGCGACAAGGGAAACATGGCAGGCAAGAAAGCACCTTAAAATATAAAGAGTATGCAGCATCATTGCAGTAGTGGAGAATATTCATAATAATATTCATAAATCAACAAACTTTGCTTTTTAATTTGTTGGTGCGACATTCAGCTAGCTAATAAATCATACATATCTAAAGAAATTGCAGCTCTACATAGTGACGAGCCCCACACCTACGCAGACACCATTCCATTACAGCTAAGGTCAAGATAATACAAATTCAAACAAGCTAAGCAAGCGAAAAAAATATTCACTAGCTAAAGCACAAGTCTTTAATATTATTCCCATATCAACATTTAACAACCCTAAATAGACATATCCAGAATCTCAACTACCTCCACCTTTAGGAAACCCTCAATTATGAAATATAACAAGTCAAAATTTGCAATCAAAAAAATTTATGGCATATTATAAAGCTAAAGATTAGAAACTACTGCTGGTCAGGACCAACCACCACATAAATGTACCCGAAACTTCTTTGTACCATTGCAACTCCTCAAGAGATACAACATGATAAGCACCAAGGCATGGTGTTCCCACGATAAACATCCAATGAAGCTCTTACACTTTCATACCTTGCTACATATTTTCATCAGTTAGACTGTCCAAAAATTAAACAAAGCTTCTGATGAAATTTATTAATGCCAACACACCTGTGAAATTTGGACCGATGTTCAGATTCAACTCATCAATTTCATCAAATAGCTTAGTCAGGGATGACGCCTGTCTAGAAGTTTTCAGTAGCTGGAGCATACGGCCAACATCAACAAATCAATTGAGATGGTGGTCATAGATAGGCAGCACACCAAGCTACGTTAACAAGCATCTCGGAGGACAGATATATATGAGCCTCCTTGGGTTGATCATATATAATGAGTTCTTCATGTCTTGGAACCAGCCACCTTATCTTTAAGATCAGTGTGTGCAACGAGTTAGAGTGCATGAAGGATATCAAAGTTGGCAATCAGCTCAATGAAAAGATTTAGATCAGTGAAGCATGGGCAGTATGTGCTCATCACAAGGGCCGTTAGAGATCGCTGCCTTCCATGTAGACATAGCCGCTTATCTTTAAGGACGTCAGCACCATGAAAAGGACCTGCCCTGGGGCCGAGCCACATTGTATATGCATAATGAAGATACAGCTCGATTCGTTTTGCTCGTTCACACGCTGGAAGCTCATGCACTGCCTCATCCCCGATGACTTCCTGTGTCGAAGGTTAAAGCAATGAATGTCTAAGGCACACAGAGATCCGGCAGTGAAAATGACCCTGATTATCATCAGATGATACGCTGAGCTAATGGTGAAAAACATTTGCTTGAACTGGCGGTGAAACATTTCTCTGGCACCAATTCTAGAATAAACAACAGAGATAATATAAGGATATAGAACTTGATAGATATGTTAGATGAAATCAAATTGAGTGAGGGGGGGGGGGGGGGGGGGACTCATTTAAGTGGATATTGGAGAAGTTTGGTGTGTACACCACCAGGTCAATGTATAAGTGGATAATGTCCAGGGGAATCAACAACAGACGTATGAAAAAGCTATGGAAAAGCAAACTACCACAAAAACTGAAAGTCTTTGCATGGCTGCTTTTCCAGGATAGATTGCAGTCAGGTGAAAATTTGAAGAAAAGAAAATGGAAAGGGTGTGAGAAATGTTGCCTGTGCGGGGTGGTTGAAACCGGTGAGCACATCTTCTTTAGATGCCATGTGGCAAAGAGTATGTGGGTTTGTTTTAAGGAGGCGTTAGGATGGGATAGAACTCCCAACAGTCTTGATGATGTGCTGGAGCATTGGCTCCCTTTAGGGGCGCATGATTATCACATTAAGCTGTTCATGTTTGTCATCATTCTATGGAGTATCTGGACAATTAGAAACAAGATGGCAATAGAAAAGAAGTTTCCGAGGACCTCACAGGATGTTTTCGTCAAAATTCTAAATTTTATGCAGAAATGGCGAATTCTACTGAAGGACCGGGATGCCCAGTATGTGGATGAGAAGATGGAGATCATGAAGAAATGGCTGTCGGAGTTCTGGCGTCGTTCAAAGGACCTGGAGGTGGAAGGAGTGCTGTGACCAGTGGTGTTTTTTTTTCTAGTTACTTAAAATCTGTGGCTTTTAGATGTCTCGGGAGAAGAAGTTCCTTGTTAGCAAGCTGGCCTCCCCAGCAATGTTTCCTTTTTGCTCTCTTTCCTTTTGTTTTTTTCTACATACGCTGTATGAACTTTTGTGCTTTCTATAAAAGCCGGGTTATCCTCCGTCAAAAAAAAAAAAGATAATATAAGGATATGGCAATGATCACATATGTAGTGTATGTTAGAACTGAAATTTAAGAACCACATTCACATATAGTTCTGCTGGCAACTGCGGCCTTGTATCTAACAAACTAGCCTTATTATTTTTATATATGATGAATATACATACCACCAAGTGTTGAGGAGTTCACAAGAATTGAACAAACTACTGAATGTTAAAGATGGCAAACACATTATACATACCATGTAGTAGTACAGATATGTACCCAAGGACATATATGTGATGAGAGGAGGAATAAGGGCTGTCCATGAGCCAGTCCGAGAGATCCTGCTGCCCTCTGTGTGGCGCACACCATCCTACGTTACGTCCCAACGAACATCCTGAAAAAGGCAAAAAAAGAATGCAGCGGATACAGCAATTGACCATTTCTTCATTCATCTATCCTTGTATTAGAACATATAAACGATTAGCTAGGGACAAAATTTTCTAAATACTAATTTAACTGAGCAGAAAAAAGAATACGAGGGTGGAGGAGATAGAGAGCCGAAACTATCTGCTGGACTGACGTGAAACAAGGATTGGACGAATGTGACGATATTACCCCTAGTTGATAATTTTTTTGAGTCTGGGGACACGAGTCACAGATGCTTTTTGTCTACTGGCATTGGAGAGCAACTCATCAGAAACACATGAAGGGCCTGCTTCGAATGCAAGAATTTTGGAGTCGTACAAATATTCATATGAATTAGTTCAATTTCATAGGAAACCATAGAAATTGGAAAAACAATCCCGCATTCCAAATAGATCCAGAGTGTAAGTGTATCCACGTCTTTTATGTCACGTTACATGCACTCCAAACAGGCCATATCCACATCTTTGATGTCGCATTACATAGGCGTCCATTATGCATCACTGACAAGAGCGTCACTTTTGTGCGGTTTTGGCATAGTGTCAGGTTACTTATACTTCTCTATTCTAATGAATATGTTGCAGTCTCAAGATTAGATGTAAAAATTCGAAGCCAAAGGAGAAAAACAACAGTGAGCCTTTTGGCGTAGAGTTAATTGATCGAGGATCAAATTTGAACCAATCATGAACCCTAAAATTGCCTGAAGCATACAATCCTGCACGACTTGTGCAAAAGCTAGTAAAGCCCACAACATTACATATATAACATGCCTGAATTTAGTCAACGAGTACCTGCCTCCCCTCGCGGAAAACAAAGAATTCAACTTTAACATTTGGATGACACATGCTACGGACTTTCTCACATACTTCCTTGGGCCTACGACAATACTCGTCATTGATGAAGAACCTTTTCAAGACTCCTGCATTGCTGGATAGGATCTCCACAAGTTCCATTTGTTCATGAGAACCTAAAAAGCCTGAGATTTCAACCTCTTCAAGTGAACTGAGATCTATGCCATCAATCTTGCGACTCTCTTCCAAATGACAAGGGCAAGATGGCAGGCAAGAAAGCGTCTGGAAATAAAAAGAGAATGCAGCAACATTACAGTAGTAGTGGAGAAGATCCATAATATTCATAAATTAAAAAAAAAACTTGCTTTTGTTGGTGCGAGGTTCAGGTAGCTGTAATAAATCAAACATATCTAAAGAACGCTGCAGGCCTACATAGTGAGGAGCCCAACACCTGCCAATTCTGCTACCTACGCAGTCACACAAGCTAAGCAACCGAAAAAGAAATGCTCACTTGCTAAAGTACAAATATTCAATTTGGTCCAGTAATGTTTTATATAGAATATCAACATTTGAAAAAAAAATGATAAATAAACATATGCAGAACCTCAAACACCCCTCCTAGTGCCGCTAAGGCGTGTTGCATCAAACCTTTTCTTCTCTACCTTAATACAAAGACACACTAAACCTTTTACATGATCAAAAAAAAAAAAAAAAAATCAACCCATCCAAAAAACATATACTACAAAACTATCAATTATCAAATAACAAGTCAAAGTTCGCAATCAAACAATCTTATGGCAGATTAAGGTATTAGAAATTACCACTCGTCGAGGACCAAACAAATGTACTTCAAACTTCTTTGTACCATTGCTACTCCTCAAGAGATGCAACATGACAGGCACCAAGGCATGGTGTTCCCATGACAAGAATACACAAAAGCTCTTACACTTGGGCGTCTTATTTGTTTCATTCAAGAAGCTTCCATACGTTGCAACATCTGTCATGACTCGTGAGTAGACAAAAAACTAATCAGTTAGACTGTTCGAAAATGGAAAACAATGCTTGTGATGAAATTTGTTAATGCCAACACACCTGGGTACTTTATATTAATGCTCAGATCTAACTCATCAACAACATCGAACCGCTTAGTCAGGGACGTCGCCCGATCGGAAGTATTCAGTAGCCGGAGGGTACGGCCAACGTCATCAAACTGATGGAGATGAGGGTCATAGTCACAATGCCAAATTACCTTGGCAAGCTTGGGAGCAGAGATATGAGCCTCCTTTGGCTTAATACTTATGGTGAGCTCTTCAAGTCTTGGGGCCAAAATCTCTAGACGCCTTGTCTCTAAGACGCGGAGCTTCAGTGTGTGCAACGAGTTGGAGTTAATGAAGACATCAAAGATGATAATCAGGGTAATGAAAACATCCAGGTCCCTCAAGCACGGGCACTGCGTGTTGACAAAGGCTAAGAGATCGTCGCCCTTCATGCGGACATAGCCATCTATCTTGAGGTACGTCAGCGCCGTGAACAGGCCGGATGCCTGGGGGAGCAGCCACGTTGTATATGCATATTGAAGAAAGAGTTCGATTCTTTTCGCTCGTTCACACACCGGAAGCTCGAGCGCCGCCTCCTCCCCCCGAGGACTTCCGGTGTCGAACCGCCGAAGGTCTGAGGCACACAGAGATAGAGATTGAGCTCGCCCACCACGTGCTCCGCTGCGAAGCGGAGCCATGGCGCAATGCGTCCGGCCGGGATGCGGAGGTCACGCCCTTGTTGCTCGGTGCGGTGGGAGACGCCGAGGTGCTCGAGGGTAGGCGCTAAGCAGCCACCGAGGGCAGCTTCGACGGCGTCAATGAACGTGGCTGGCGCCGCCGCCGCCGCCGCTGCGCGGCGCGACGATGCGGCGACCGCAGGTGCGCCCAGACGTGGCGCTAGCGGCGGGGAGAGCACGCTGGTGCGCGGCCCGGTCGGGCGGAGCCGAGGCGGACCAGGATGTCGTGCAGCAGCTCGTCGGGAAGGCCGCTGATGCGGTCCTCGCCGGAGCCGCTGCGGCGGCGGCGTTGATGCTCATCCATAGGACTCGAGTCGATTGGAGATCTGGAATCCTTTTGCCGAGGATTTGGGGGTTAGGGTTTGCGTGGGGTGTCAATGTCACACATCATCTTGCCCACGACGTAGTCTCTGTAGAAGACGCCGGCGCAAAATAGAAGAGCGGGGCTTTAGCATATGGGCGTCCCGGTGCTTTTGGGCCCTCTGTTCGGCTGGGCCAGTGCATGCATATGTGGGTCCAAAAACAACAGTGAACGAGAATTTTTTTGGGTAATAAGTTACTTTTTCTTTTGAAATTTAAATAATCTCCCATTGTATACTCTTTCTGGTCCTAATCTTTGTTGCTTGGAGAAAAATAGTGTTTCTAAAACATAAGTTTGACTAATTAATTCTCTATTATAACATATACAAAAAATTAATTTAGTTGCTATTTTATATCCGATGTGTAGAATAAAAATACTACACCCAAAAACCATTCAGTATAATTTAGTAGCCGGGTATTATTTAGTATTTATAATACCAACGTCTAATACTGACTGATACTGAAGGCACTTTAGTATTGTTTGGTTTTTTTAAGTCAATATTAGGTACTGGGTTCTACACCTAGGGTGTAGAATGCTTTGTTCAAATATTTAATAAATACAAAAAAAGTTTCTTAAAGTGCTTGTTCACACACATATATATATGTGCTAAGAACCTGCTTCCCTCGGTGTAAATATCACAAATTAAGTTATGTTTATGACGTGGCCATCAATTTATGCTGGCGTGGATCTAAGAGATGAGCACCACAAAAAGTGGGAGCAAGAGAAAAAAGTTGGCAATGACGAGGGTGGTATCATGGTGTGCGCAGAGACAGAGACATCGACGTGGGAGGTGGCGTGGCAGCATGCTATGATAGAAAGGGTGAAGCGGTTCGAGAGATTTTACGAGAGGTTATAGGCGGCAGCGGGGTGGGAGAGTTGCTGATACTGAAGGTCTAACATTTTGATCTAAAGTTCGTAATCTGAATTTAGTTATTTGTAAAAGTTTTAAATTGTTTTTTATGTATCAATTTTTATGGGGCCTCCTAAGAGCATCTCTTTTAATTGGTTCAAGAGAGAATATCTGCCTTTGTTAATAGTCATTTCTAGAGCTAAATATTTTTAGGCTCACTCCATGCCAATTTATAAGACGCTTGATTTTTCTGACGTCAAATTTGACCACTGATCTTATTTAAAAAAAATTACAAAATATCATTTCTTTTGTCATGGCTTGCTTTATTAATAAAAGAAATTTGAGAATAACTTAAATTTTTTCTATTTTTGCATAATTTTTTGAATAAGACGAATAGTAAACTTGAAGTAGAAAAAGTCAAACATCTTATAATTTAGAATAGAGTAAATAGTTACTAGCCACGTGAGAAGGTACTGCAGATCGCGTCTCGCGTATTCAACCACTAGACGTCGCCACACCCAACCTGTTGCCGCCTGCTCCTGGGAGAGCGTCGAGGCCTGGGAGTCTAGGACGTGGTGGCACCGTGCTCTCCCCCAAGCCAGTTCCTTCCTCCCTGCGCCCTCCGTCCCACACCTCTCCCAGCACCCCTTTGCCCCGTGTAGCGTAGCGTAGTGCCACTGTCGCCGCATGCGGCGGCACCAGTGCCACCCACGCCCATGCCTCCAGAGGGCAAAACCGATAACAGCTACATGCGGGACCACATGAGTGAAAACGAAGCCAAGTGAAGCGAGTATTTTTAGCTCTCCCTCGCACATGCATCTTCAGCCAGCACCAATCCATGACTTCGCCCTAAGAGCTGTTCGGATGGAACTATGGAAGGCGTTTGGTTAGCTTGGTCGAAAAACAGCTCTCAAAAGTGGATTTTTTTTTACAACACTAGCCTACACGCTACACGGCATATGTCACCCTTCGTTTAGTGAATAGTCAGATTATACGTCTCATTAAACGGACCAAAAAACAGATTACACGGGATTAAACAGATTAAACAGCCTACACGGCCAACACAGTTGGCTACTAAGTAGCATTTAAACGCCGTGTAAACAGCCTACACGGCCGAGTAGGCGAACAGGGCTGTACAACGCCATGTAAACAGCCTACACGGCCGGGTAGGCGAACAGGTACATAGTGGATTAACAATGGTGGACTCCTATGATGCCCTGCCTAAGTAATTAACAGAACGAGGATGGTATTTGCTTGAGATTGTCTGACCATATACAGAGTCAGCAACAAAGAGTATCCGCATCTACTACTCAGGGCGCATGTCTCTTAAAATCCTTTTTTTCAAAAGATCATGTCTCCTATAATCCTGACTATGATACTAGGCACCATTTTTAGTGGATGGTCATTTGCCGGCCTTTGTTAATTGATTTTAAAAAAGTTAATTTTGGCTATCACAATAAATGGGATAACTGCCTTTTAAAATCATTGGTTTTTAGAAACCAAGACACATTTAGCCTATCTGTTTAAATAAATAACGTTGACTCCTAATTTTTTTTATAGTACACACACTTTAAAACTCAAGTATTGGGTGACTAGTACTAATCTGTGTAAGAAGAAGAAGAAGAAGAAGAAGAAGAAGAACAACAACAACAATGGCCTTTTGGGGTATGGTTAATTAATCAAGGTGCAAATTTCAGCTGATAAAATCCGGAAAACACATGAAACAATCTGCACCTATTGTGCAGAAACTAGTAAAGACCACATCATTATATTTAACACATGCCTTGAGTATTCAGTCTCGAACGAAACTCATAGAATTCAATCAAGGTTTCAATTCTCCAGCTAAAGGCATTTAGTGGATGACCATTAAAACAACCATAGCGGAAGCTAAATATATTGGGCTATAGTGTGTAATTGCTAAGTTGCATTATATAAACACAAATAATTTGATTAGCCTCAAACAGCTATATCCGGCTATAGCGCTATAGCCGGAGAGTCATCGCAGAGTCGAACAAGGCACCTGTTGCAAAGTCGGTATGCCTTCCTCCACCTCGAATGACTACGACAACGACAACTACAACACCACCTACCTCACACCATCAGGTGTGGAGACGCCAACTCTCTGACCATTCAAATGGTTGACCACGGATGAGATTGCAACACAATGTTAATCTGGCCTCTGGTTCAACTGAGATGAACCCTTCTCCTACGGCCATGTGTAAGATGCTATTCGAGATCACCACCGTCAACGAATACAATGAGGTCGAGGTTGATGCCAACCTCATCGACCAACCCTAGTCTGGAGTACACGATGTCTCTCCAATGTACATGGAGGGAATGATCATCGGCATGAACGTATTTGTCCTCATGGATTCAGGATCCACACACAACATCATTTACACCCACGTCACTCTAGCTACTAGCCTTCTAGAACATTGCATCAATACCACTATCTTGGAGGGAAGTGGGCATGAGATGCCTTGCCGCGGTGTATCGTTCGGTGTGCCCCTACGCATCAAGCCTAGACGTCCATTATAATCCAACCGCCATGTAAAATCAGGCCCATATGTCCATCCCAGACTAGCCTACACTAGCCCACTAGCACCTCCATCATATAAAACCAAGCACAAACCCTAGACAACTCAACTCTCTCCCTCAACCTCATAGCTACGTACTAAGGACTTCTATCTCCCTTACCCCGACGCTTCTCTCTCCCTCCACTCTGTCTCCACCCTCTCTCCGTCGTCTCTCTCTAGCCATCGAGTTGTGGCCCGGCACCGAGGCTACCTGGTGGCACGGTGGCCCCGCCGCGTGATAATGCGGGCACGATCACCCAATGACCCTTCCTCCCTTCCTCCCTTCTCTCCCAAGCGACAGATCTAGCTCTCCCTTCTAGTGGCCCTTTTGGTGCCACGCTGTCGGTGTTTAACCACCGATAGCCTGCCACGGGGATCCCGCAGCAGTTGATTTGGATCTCAGCGAACTCTAGAACTCAGCGGTTTCACGCAAGAGACACTCGGTTTATCCTGGTTCAGGCCCTCATCGTCGAGTAAAAGCCCTACTCTAGTCGGCCTTGGCCTTTTACATTGGATTGATGTATGATTGTGTGTTGTTCATTGTTGTTACAATGAGGGTGCTCTGGCCCCTTTTTATGAAAGAAAGGAGCCAGAGCTTCGGTTCTAATCCTAGTTGGACTAGTAGAGAGAGTTCTGTTCGTATTACAGAAGTGACTTTCTATCTGTCTAACTAGGAAAGGACGTCTTCTACTCGAAATCGGTCCTTCTGCCTCTGTCTTGTGGGTCCATCTAGATGGAAGTCATATTGATAGAGAACTGTCTCGGTCCCAGATCGACAAGCCCCCGAGCATTTCGAAGTAGAACTCAGGAGACGACTTGTTTCTTTGAGTGATGCTTTGAAGTGGTCTTGCTGAAGACTTCTTTTTTTCTTTTGCTGTGCACCGTAGGTGCACTTATTGAGTGTAGCCCCTAAGCCTCTTGCTATTTATTTATAAATAGCTAGAGGATCTTGAGAAAAAGCAGGAAAAAAAGTTGAGGGTATATACCCTGCAGCCCCCGAGCCTTTGTTTGAGTTCTTTTTCTTAAAAGAAGTCGGATGATGGCTTTTGACTATTGTGCATCATAGGTGCACTCAATGAGTGTAGCCCCCGAGCCTCTTGCTTTTTGGAACAAAGAGTTGGAGGGTCTTGAAAAATGATGGGTTGAGGCTATAGCCCCCGAGCCTTTTCCGAGTTCTTATTGAGTGTAGCCCCCGAGCTCTCTTGTTCACATGGGGTCTGATTCAACTTGTGGCTAGAGAGGCGATGTGATGCTTGATATGTCAGTGCTACTTTTGGCGATCTTGGATGCACTATGTTGGTGTATCTAGGTTGCTTTGGATCTGCTCGGCCATGGCTATCACATTGGTAGTCTGGGTCAGCAACGACTATCACCTTGGTGGTCTGGAGGTTCTGCGTAGTTGTTTTCTATGGCAGAATTCTACCGGGTTCCTTGTAGCTGTTGCTTAATTTTTATTCTGAATTCGATAGGTCTTGTAAGACTTGTGTCCTTGTATCTTGATGAAAGCATAAGTTTTTATCCGAGTCCGAGTTGTTTGAGATTGGACTGTTGGTTATCTGCCTTCGTGCTGACTTGTTTGCTTGAAAAGACTGGTTGTCTGCCTTCGTGCCGACTTGTTTTTGCAGTTATTGGTTGTCTGCCTTCGAGCCGACTTATTTTTTATAAAATAGGCTTCAGTGGTGCTAGGTTCTTTGTCATCGTTGTAATAGTTCAGAATGTTACCATTGGCCAGTGACGGGATAGAGACCGTTATCCCGGATTTTACTGGGCCTTTCCGTTATTACACCATGTATCCGTTGGCCTTTTACCGTTGCTTTGTTGAATGGGCCTTAAGCTAGGCCCTTTTACCACCTTATAAATAGGGTGTTTGGGGCAACTGTTCTTCTCCTTCGCTCCGCCTCTGCATCTTGAAACCCTAGAGAAAAAATCCCCAATCTCGTTGCTTGTCCTTGTCTCTTGCTCCTGCTTTAGCTCTTGTAGTCTTGGCCGTTGCATGGGGAGGAAGAAGACTGCGAGCAAGAAGTCGGCTGCTGACAAGCCTGTTCTTGAAGAGGAGGTCGACGAACAGCTGAATCCTGAGTTCGCTGCGATGAAGGCGACGACGAAGTCGTTCCCCGCTCCGACTACCCAGGAGAGGCACCTGGTTGAGTTGGAGGAGTGGGGGATGATCCAGTCCAAGGAGCTGGCTGGTTGGTCCGTGCCTGGTGAGCATCGTGTCCCTGTTCCTCGCCCAGGAGAGATTGTTCTTTTGTCTCCTTTGTCCGCGCCGGTCTTTGCCTCCCGGTGTGTACCTTTCTTCATAATTTTCTTTGTTTTTTATGTGTCTCTCTTCATGATCTCACTCCTAATGGGATCCTTCCGTCTTTGTTCACTTTTGTGAAACTTTTCTTGGCATCCCTCCTTCTTTGAATCTGTTTCGTTTTCTTTTCCGTCTTAAGCCGCAGCTCCGTTCTGATTCCGTCCATGCCCTTGGTAGATGTGGAATTTAGTTTTGTCAGGGGCGTAAGTCGAGCTATTTCTTTGAGTATGATCTTGTCGAACCTGTGAAGGATTGGCGCTCCGAGTAGTTTTATGCTGGCAACCTTGATGGTGGTGCTGCTGCCCCAGCTCTTGAAACCTACTCTAGAATCCCGCCTGTTCCTAATGATCGGTGGGAGAAAGAGCAGCTTAGTACTGTCGACTTGTCACTGCTTCAGCCGCTTTTTAATAGATTAGCTACTGAAGCAGAATGACTTATCTGGCTTCGCTATAGTGGCTAGTTATCTTCGCTGCCGAGTACAGCCTTTGAAGGCTCAGGAGCATCTTGACTTCGAGTACTCTGGCGCGGAGGATCTATCTCGAATGGTGGCCACTGCCGAGTTGTCTGAAGATGAGGTGTTTCTGCGCCTCAAGAATATTTTGAAGGGAGCCGTGGTGGTCCCTACAACCAAGTTTGAGTACTCTGCTAACAATCCCCCCTAATTCCTTTTGACTTGTCTCTGTATCTTTGTAGCCTTTTGGCAGGGATTTTAATGTTGATGCATCTCTCTTCGTTGATGGGGAGATTGCTCCTCTTCCGGCTCCTCCGGCTGTTAGCCATACAGTGGTGGAGGGCCGAGTTGTTTTGCTGGGGGTTTCTAAAAAAGAACCTGCCCTACAGTACACTCCCTACCAGCCGGTGTCCCTTCCCCGAGCTACTCACTCTAGAGGGAAGAGGCCTGCGTCTGGTGGGACTTCTTCTTCTGCGCCACAGAAACGGGCGCGTTCTTCTTCTCCTCATCCCTCAGGTAACATTCTGATAGGTGAGAAATTTCTTTATTCCGTCTTGTTTAATTTTTGGGTGTTGTCTTGACTCTTCTTTCTTTGTAGATGGAAATATAGTCCCTCTTTTTGAAGATGAGATTGAAGATGTCGATGATTCTCCTCTTCTTCGTCGGTCTGTTCCGCTTCTTGTCCTTTTTATGCTCTGCAGTAGTTTTTTCTTTCTGTTTAATTGATTTTTTGGTTTTGTTTCTGCAGCCCCCTGGGAACCTCTACTTCTTCCCCGGATTTGGGGACCTTGCCGGGTCCTTCCCCTTCTTCGGCCGAGTTGTTGGCGGGCTTGAATGAGGTCATGCCACCTCCGCCTTCTCGTCCTCGTCTTGCTCTTCGGTGAGCTCCTCGGTGAGTGTTTTTTCTTCCTGAGTTCTTTTTGTCCTTTGTCTCTTTTTGTCTTAGTTTTTGTTTTTGTAGGTCGTCCGCTGTGGCCCCCTCGACTTCGGCTTCTGATTCAGAGAAGACCGCGAGTGTGGATATTGTGGGTCAGGTGTCCTCTGCGTCTGATCCTCATCCACCTGTGGAGTCCGCCCTGGTTGTGGTGGAGGTGGTACCTGCCTCCTCTGCGGCTGCGACTACTCTGCTTCCTGTTGCGGAGGTTGTCATTACTTCGGGGGGAAGCAACTACCTCTTGCCCAGCCCCTGTCTTCTTCCCGTCCTCGGGGTTGGATGTTCTTCCCCTTCGTCTCCTCCTCCCGCTCCTTGGGATATGATTCGTGATATGAAGTTGGTGCAGGAGCTGGAGGCGGAATTTGATCTGAGTTCTCGTTTGCGAGGACTTGAGTCTGAATGGGGCTCTGTTCAAGCTTCTGTTCAGTCCTTTGCTCAGCGATTCCAGGTGAGTTCTCTTTTTGTACTTCATCTATTATTCTGGATTTTTCTTTTTCTGATTTCATCCTTCTTTTGATTCTAGAGCTTTGTCAGTGATTCTAACCTCTTTTTTAGCTTGACTTAGTCACAAAAGAAGTTGTTAGAAGGGCTGGCTTCTTTGAGGTCTGAGCTTGATGCTAAACGCGAGGGACGTTAGCAATCAGAGAGTGCCTTGCGGGCTCAGATTGTTGAGGCCGAGCAGCAGAAGTCGGCTGCTGTAGAAGCTGAGAAGAATATTTCGAGGAAGCTTAGAATTCTTAACAGTGATTTCTAGGGTACTTTTCTACTGTCTTTATGCTTTGTCTGCTTGGTATTGTTTTTGGCTGACTTCTTTTTGTTTGTCTTTGAAGCTTCGAAGAAGAAGCACTCTGAGGAGACTGAAGCTTTGAAGCTTGAGGTAAAGACCTTCCGCAATGAGTCAGAGAAGGTAAAGAAAGATGTTGAAGAAGTTCTTGCCAGAGCTCAGTTGATTAGGCGCGGTGCTGATTGAGATCTTTTGCAGGCCAAGTCGTTAGTGGAAGGCTTGTCGGCCCGCCTGAAGGCTTCAGAGGAGAAGTGGTCGGTTCTTTGGAACTCTGCCCAGAAGCTTGCTGGCATGCTGAGGAAGCCTGAAGATGCCGGCCTGACCTGGGTTTAATTTCTTCCTCGGTTGTCTACTCGAGTTGTTGGCTTCGTGAAAGAAGGTGTTCTTGTTGGCGTCCCAAGGCGTCTTCGTGAAAGAATAGTGCTTTGGTATCATTGTCTCCTCCTGCTAATTCTATTGGTTGGGAGTAGATCCTGAGCCATTGCATTGGTTCCGTTTTTCCATCGTACTTCGAGTGGTTTGATGGTTTAAATTTATGAGGTAACTTGACTGTAAGTAGCCTTCCCGTGAAACAGGAGAATCTGTCGGGTACTCTTTCCGGTTTGTAGTCAGAATCTGCCTGGCTGTTGTACCTCATGGGAGATCTGGGGAAGCTTCGAGGGGGAGTTGGTAATCTTTCTCTGTTTTCTCCTGTTCTTTCTATCCAGTCGTGACGTTGCTGGGTTCTTCTGCTGTTGCCGGGGGCAGACAGCCTTTCGAACGCGGATACCCTCCAACTTCTTTGGCTTGCTTGTTCAGAAGGTACGTGTCGAGGTGGTGCTCGGTCGTCTTGTATTCTTTGTGCAGTGGTTCTGAGTAGACTTCTGAGCCTGGCTTGTTCTTCACTCGGACGGGGTATAGCATCAATTTCGTTGATTAATTCTTGAATCTTGTCGATAGGGTCAAGCCTAGCCCTTGCTGCAGTTCGCCTCTCCTCGGCTTCTTTCTCGGCTCTTCTTTCATTGTACTCGGCTAACTCTTCTTCGTATTTGCGCCATGCTTCTCTGCGTTCTTGAACTCAATTCCTTCTTCCGCACTTCTTATTTCTTCTTTCTCTTGCTGCTCTTTGGCTATCAGTTTCCCCATCTCTGGTCACAGAGTTGGGTGGGATATCGGCTTCTAATTCCTCCGATGATCTATAGTCGGGTTGGACTGGCGGCACCAGGGGTTGCCTGATCATGTAGACTTCTTTGTGTACATCGAGCGAGTAGTTGGATCCTTCCTCATCTAATGATCTTCCGTATTGAAAAGGGAGGGGAACTGAGTACTTATCTTGACCTGAAGTTGTATCATCAGCTCCCATTGCTTTTTGAATAATATTCTGGTACATCTGCGCTGCATTGTTGAGGCCGAAGTAGAAAGAACTCAGCGTTTTTTATGTGCTTGGTTCTGGAACCTCTTCCTCCATTAGCTTGATCTTTGAAAAAATTCCAGGTATCTCCGATTCAGGTTTCGGAAGTAGTCGACCGTGGAGAGCTCCGTGATCATCCGCTTCATAGATCCAGCTTCCGAAGATGAAGGTTGAGCCCTTTAGGAAAAGCATCGTGTGTAGGTCCGCTGAGCTCTTGACGTTGAATTCACCGAAAGCCCCTACCTGGCGCGCCAGCTGTCGGTGTTTAACCACCGATAGCCTGCCATGGGGATCCCGCAGCAGTTGATTCGGATCTCGGCGAACTCTAGAACTCGGCGATTTCACGCAAGAGACATTTGGTTTATCCTGGTTTAGGCCCTCGTCGTCGAGTAAAATCCCTACTCCAGTCGGCCTTAGCCTTTTGCGTTAGATTGATGTATGATTGTGTGTTGTTCGTTGTTGTTACAATGAGGGTGTTTTGGCCCCTTTTTATGAGAGAAAGGAGCCAGAGCTTCGGTTCTAATCCTAGTTGGACTAGTAGAGAGTGCTCTGTTCCTATTACAGAAGTGACTTTCTATCTGTCTAACTAGGAAAGGACGTATTCTACTCAGAATTGGTCCTTCTGCCTCTGTCTTGTGGGTCCATCTAGACGGAAGTCGTGTTGATAGGGAATCGTCTCGGTCCCGCATAGACACGCGCGGGGGCGGAGGCAGCGTGCGGGTAGCGTGCGGTGATGGAGAACATGATCAGGTTGCGGTAGCGGTGGATTCAGCCGCGGCGGAGGCAGAGGCAGATCTAGTCACTGTAGTGCTTCTCCCCTCATCTCCCGGTGGCACAGCAGCAGCGGGCAGGCTAGGTGAAGGTGGCTCCTGGCGGCGCGGATCAATAGTGTTCAAGCTCACTGGCGACGGATCCATGCTAGTCAAGCACACCCTAGCAGCAGATCGAGGACGTCTGAGCTCCATGGTGGCGGATCCACAGCGGCCACTAACCTGATGCTGGATCCAAGAAGCTACGAGGACGCCGGTGTCATCGATGGCCCACCGAGCGCATGGCGACGGCATTGGGCTAGGTAGTCCCGTTGATGGGCTCAGCGAGCTCGCCAATGGGATTTTTCTTTTTCTTTATTTTTTATTAATTAACCCAGGCGGGCATCGAACTACCTCGGAAAAGGTCACATGTACCATGACCTTTTGTCCGAGGCGGTTGGGAAAACTGCCTTGGTTAATCAATTTTGCCCACCTCGGTAAAAATTTCTATAGTAGTGAACATCGGATGCCCACTATAGTTTCAGCACTTCCAACACCACCACTGACCCTTCTCAACTAGAAAGGCACCATCAAGTTATCAATAGGTCCAACAGAGCTTGTCTCCCAAACACCTTTGACCACGTCCACACAACCCCGACGCACCAATCTTCGCACACATCACCAGGCCATCAGACAGCAATGCGAGCTCCGCATACTCCAGGCAGCAATCAAGGAGGATCACACTCAAGCCTGGTCCATTGACTGCAGGCTCATCTTCTTTGAAGGGCAACTCAACCTATCTGTAGCTTCGCCATTACCACCTAACCTACTCTAGGTTCTTCAGCAAGACGACATCGCCAACCTCGAACTGTTGGCCCAGGGGCGCATCTACCACCAACTCATGGCACCCCCTTAATAGGATGCCATCTTTCGTGTTACTAGGGTGTCTTGGCTACTCAGATGTCCAGTAGTAGTGCCCTTCATCGATGACCTGGGGCACCTAAACACTCAAATTGAAAACATCAACACCAGCATCATACCAAACACTGACATCCAATGCCTCTCTCTAGGTGTGCACACTTATGGGCATGTTCGGCACCATGAGGGACTTCACAACATCACCACCAACTTGCCCTTGGTCAGCACTCTGGCGTCAAGTTCCGGGCTCTCTAGACATCAACACCACAATCATGTTCGGGGCTTCTGCACACAACCACAGGTAATGACTCAGTTCATCCTCGAAACCTCAGTACCGTGAGCACTTCTTGCAGCTCTAGGGACCGTTCCTATTGGCTCCGTCATAGGCGATGCCAACTATTTCTTACCACCCGGTGTCAATAGCTAGGTCGCCGTTCGCCATGAGGATGCATCGAGCGGAGAAGGGAGAGCTATGTCACATATCCAGGGGGCCAAACTCTTTAGCAGAATAAACGGGCCAATAAGGTCCCGTATGATGGTGGGCCTAAGCAACCGCCGCCACCAACACTAGGGTTGCTGCCAGCGCGCGCCCTAGGGGTGGGGCGCAGCTACCGCTGCCGCCTCCACCTCTTCCACCACTGCCGTGCCACGTCATCCACAAGTTACCATATTAAGTATTAGTTATTTTTAATATATTAGAATAATTAAGGAAGGAAGAACTCGTGTTCGATAAGGTTTCTTCCAGCTTGGCTTGTGAGTAAAGTCCATTCGGGACTACAAATACTAGAGAGATTGTAATCCATAGGGATTAAGAAAGCAATTGGACGATAACTCTTTTTCTCGCTCTCTCTCTCTCTCTCTCCAAACCGCCACCGCCGTCTCCCTTACCCTGCGCCGACTCTGCTGCTCTGGCCAGCGTCGCCACCACCGCCCACACCGCTGCCCTAGGGCGCTGCCGCCATAACCCATACACCCTACTCGCTTCGCTGTCTCATCTAATCATACGACTGTTGGCACTTCTAACGTCGCTACGAATTAACGAGATTAGAAATGCATGGTATTTAAATTAACTTGTCATTAGCAACTAGCCACTTCTTTATCACTAGCATTCCTAAGCATGAATTAAGTTGTCATCCCTAATTGTAATACTAAGAAGCAAATATAGATTTACATGTATTATTTAATATGACTAGGCAGAGATATGTATGTAAACTAAAATAGATTCTGCAAGCGGATAGATAAATATACCATTGTAGCATTTTACCTAGGAGAGTTCTACCTGGTTGTCGATTTATATTTATACCACTGGGAAAGCTTTGTTATAAACTCTATCTATTATATTGATAAGAAAATATATACAATGAATAAGTGATATTACCAATGTCATCTACTCTACTCATAACAGGCAGAGGTCACAAGATAAATATAGATAAATACGGGTGATAGCATAATCAAGTATCATAATTATATAGATAATCATCAGAGCATTGTCTAGTCATAATCATAGTTAGCCAATGGATAAACTAAGGAGTTAATTGTCTAAGGTAATTCTATAACTACATCAATGAATAACTCTAATTAGTGCAATTACATCTAGTAATCATCGCTAAGTCAACCCTATATCATGATCACATGTAAGGGGGCATCAACTAGGAAGGATGTGAAACAGAGTCATTATCCAACTTCGCGACCGTGCCCTGCTGTCCTACACATGGAGGGTGGACTACAGAGGAACCAACATAGCTGTTACCTACGCGGACTACCACACGTCCCGGCATGTCAGGGTGCACTCACAGACAAACAAGATATCTAGACACCACGTCTACATATTGTCTATCATCTACCCATTGTACACTTGGATAAACGCTATACGAGCAATTACATGAATTTAATAAGATCAAACTAACTAAACTAGACATATAATCAAAGTAGACAATGACTATTGCAATTAAGAATATATGAACTATTAAGAATAATGTCTCCTTAATCTGAATAATGAATACAATAAGAAAGAAAGAACTAGAACTATACCGAACTCCTGCGCTCCAGACAGACGCCGGGGGCTCCAGATCCCGATGAAGAACTAGATCTTCTCTACTTCTAATCTAACTAACTAGAACTATGAACTAGAAGGCTCTTGATGAACTTGAAGGCTTCTTGATACTTGATGGCTTGAGGCCTTTGATGAATAATGAATTGGCTCTCTCCAGGGGGGTCTACCCGTATATTTATAGTCCGGTGGGATGAACGTGCGCCGCAGGATCAAACCGACTTAACCAAGGGCCGAGATGCATCAGGAGAGGTGGTGAAGGAAGCTTCCAGAAGGAGGGGGCAAACCCTAGCAGGGGGCCGCCCCCCCGTGGGGCCCGCCCGCCCCACCCGGCAGCCTCGCCCCCCCTGTTGCTTTGGGTGTCTTCCAGAGTCTTCCTGAGTCCAATCGTGATATTTCCCGTGGCAGATAAGTTTCGTGTTTATTTTGCGCTTGAATCCCTCTTTTCAGCTTTTCTGGAATAATCTCTGGAAAATATAGAATATGCAAAACTCGTGAAAATTGTCAGTTAAAACCTTAGACTAGTGTGTTTTCATGTATTCTCTTGTGTCTAAAGTTCTAATGAATGTTGACGTTATCCACCGCCAACAACTCCTCCAAGCTTACCTTTTGCCAGTCCCTTGGCAAACAAACTAAGTCTAATTTCTATTATATTTGGATTAGAAGTTGCTACAATGTTGTTAATCTTTCCAAGTACACATGCTTTCACACAAAGATATTCCTCCGGATTAAACAAAGATATGTTCTAACCTTCAAACTTACTCATTCTACCCTTAATTATAGGGCTTTACAGCTTTTGCATAAGTCTTGAGCAATCAAAAGATAGAACAATCAAGTCAAGCGCTATGTCTCAAATTCTTCGCAGTGCTAATATTCCGGAGTTTTCATAAGTTTTCAAAATAAAACTCAGAGCTTCATTGTATGACACCCTCAAGTCTCTCAATGTATGTGGTATTTATGGTTCTTCCTTAAGGCATTTATGATGTTATGCCTCCTACAGCTAAGGATATATATATGGTAGAGCTCATAGGGTCGGCAATAACAAGGGTAGACATACTTGTAATGCATATATTGTAAAGTCAACTAATAGATCCACAGAGAATCGAGGCATACAATCAAACCAAGATGTGCATGTGTATGGAATATGGTGGATAGGTGTATATATGGTATTTGTGGTTAGTTCTAATTCTACTTTTGCTCTTTGGAGATAACTCTCTTGAAACTTTTCTCAGGAAAAACATGGGCCATCTTTATTATTTTAAATCAGGGAGGCGGACATCTTTTACCCGTTGCTTAAATTGCTGGAACATTTATCCATTTTACTCCCTTCTTCTCTCTTTTTTTATAATCTTTTGCATGGCCACATGCATCCCTTGAATATAATAACCAATTAGAGAGATACAGTCAGGACTTAGAGCATTAAAGACAGGGGTTTTTCTATGGGGTATATATTTTTGGTGTTTTCTCCCAGTGTAGGAGAGAAATATTTTAGTGATGAACATGGATGGAAAATATGTGAATGAGTGCGCTTACTCCCAGGGTAGGAGTAATGCATATGTGGACTAGAATGTGTAAGTGATCTTGGTTTTAAAAGCATGACAAGACTCTCATAAGGTATATAACACAGGTTGATCTGAACTCAATGCAAAGCAAAAGCTTAAATATGAAAAGGCTTCCTATCTTCTAAGAATATTATTTCTGGCTTTGGTAGGAATTCATATTTTGTCATACAAGAGCTCATCATGTAGATTTTAAATTTTCAAAATAAACCTCTAGAACTTAGTAATGCTAGAAATAAGATAAATAGCGGCTCAACCTTCATGAACCATATCGATCAACCACCTAGACTCGGCGCAAACTTATGCCTCCACAATTCAGGTTCAGGGTAAATTCTCCAATCAAAACAGCAGTGTTTAAAACTCAGGAAGATTTAAGTTTGGCTACTAGGTACTTGGTAAGGATGACAACAGAGCAACTATTCATCATCTCCAAAACAAATTTTTAATGTTCATCAAGTTTTTAATTAACTCTAGCCTAGACTGACCTAAATATACTATAACTAAATATTTATTTGGTTTTTGAATAATTATGTATTTTTTTTATCATTTTGAATTAATAATCTAACAAAAGACTCTATGACTTTTGTGGACCTTTATGTGTCCACATATTTTTGGTATTTTATGAATATATATAAGGTAAACTTAATAATCGTCTAGGTGTAGTCACCTGATAACTAGGGGATGCTCCTCCCCCAAGCTGGATGTTTGTAATACTTGGTGTAAATGTCCTTCAGAGCGAGCTAGCCAATAGCAGACCTGGTGGTTACCACTGATAGACTCTCTCCTTATCATGATGTTGTTCCTGCATGAATACACTCCACAAAAAGGGAAACCAAAACTCGAGGCTCGAATTTAATACTGGGTTAGCGGTCAGCCAAAGAGTAATTGATCTTCTTTATGAGCAAATTACCAGATTTTAGCAGGATTTTATTTTTCTCTCTTTTTGAATTTTCTATTTATGATGCAGGAATTAAATATGAATGCTATTTTTATTATTTTTATTTTTATGCCATCACAGTGAATATTCCTACGGGGATACCATAAGTTTAATCACATGGGGCTTATGAATTTTATGATGTAATAAATAATGCAATGAATGTGTTTTTTTTTTAATGTGCAAACATAATTATGCTACTATATATTAAAGTAAACTTACTAGTGAACTTAAGTAGATAACTACCATTCTAACCTTATGGCTAGGGTACGGAATTTAAAGTCTACCGACAGGACTTAGATAGAGGAGAATACTTACTTAGTGGGTTCATTGTCTGAGGTCACCTCAGTCAACTCTCTGTCTCGTGGTGGTGCAGCACGTGCTTCTTCTTTCTCCTTCCATCTCTTTTCTGTTTCTTCGGCTTCTCTCTCTTCTAGCTCCAGTTCTTCAGCTTTGTTTTCCTTCTCCCACTTTTCTAGATGTGCTAGGATTTCTTCTTTTTCTGTCTTGGCGACTTGGTCCATTCATTTAGCTTCTGCTTTCCACTCACTCCAGCGTGGTGCTTCTATGTTCTCTTCTTGCTCCTTGTAGCAGTCTTAATCTTTACAATCTTTCT
Source organism: Chrysopogon serrulatus (assembly GCA_015844335.1). Classification (NCBI taxonomy): domain Eukaryota; kingdom Viridiplantae; phylum Streptophyta; class Magnoliopsida; order Poales; family Poaceae; genus Chrysopogon; species Chrysopogon serrulatus. Next base: position 121,020 of record JADLZL010003594.1, on the reverse strand, counting down.
AGGAAATTCTTCCCAGCTACAGTGAGGCTGGACAGCCTGACTGCGGCCTTGGCGTCTTCTCCTGTCGCGTTGCTTCCTGATCTGTTCCTGGTTAACAAGTGTTCTAAATTGACAGCGTACCTTTCCAGTAGGCAAGTTGAAGTGGATCTGTCCGGAACCGATGTAGATGTTCGCGTTGGCGGTGTAGAGAAATGGTCTTCCCAAAAGGATCGGAGATTCATCGTCTCCCTGCATATCAAGAACTAGAAAATCTGCAGGTATATATTGCCCTTGAATTCTTACCATGACATCCTTGACCACTCCTTCAGGAAACCTTAGTGATTGATCCGCCATCTGCAACTGAATAAATGTCGGGTATAGAGGTAAATTATCAAATAAATCATCATACACCTGTTTTGACATTACGTTGCAGCCTGATCCGGTGTCGCAGATGGTGTTGGCGAAGGTGGTGTCTTTGATCATGCATTCAATAATTGGTATACCTGGATCACCTCTCTTTGTTGGAAATGGCTTGGGTAGCGTATGATCATTTTCTCTATTGAGAGCAGTGATTAGTTGAGTAGTTTCTTCAGGTGCATGCTTGATCTCTCTCCATCTTCTATTGCTTCTATTGTTTCTTTTCTTCGGCACTGACTGTTGTAGTTGCTCTTCTTGTTGATGGAATTGCTTCGGGGCTGCAGGAGCTTTCAGGACGCGATTCTTGAATGTGAATCTTTCTTTCTTATCCTTAATGGATAGGACAATCTTAGCGTACTCCGCATAGATGATGGGTTTTGTCGTGCATAAGAATGGTCTGTCCAAAATTATGGGTGCCTTCTCATCTACTCCTGTCTTCATGACCACAAAATCAACTGGGACGTATGATTGTCCCACTCTAATGACAACTTCTTCTAGTACTCCCTCAGGGTAGCAAATGGACTGATCTGCTAGCTGCAAACGCATATTTGTGTACAACAGGGGATCATTTAATATTTTCTCATAGATTACCTTGGGCATAATGTTGACACTAGCGCCAAAATTGCAGATAGCCTCCGGGAAGCTATGACATCCTATAGCGATAGGAATGACAGGCCTTCCAGGGTCTCTCATCTTCTCAGGTAGAGAGTGGTCAATCCACTGTACATCTGCAGACTCAATATGGTATTGGGTTGCATTGTAAATATCAACAAGATTAGCAGTTTCTAAATCTTCCGGTTGGCCTGGGATCTTACCTTTCTTGAATGGAGGAACAACAGCAGCTAGTTGAGCTAATTGTGATTCTAACATTTTATTAAAGCTGTGCTAATTCTTTATAGCAGAAGCAAAGATGTCCAATCTAGTATTTATTTTTTCTAGTGCTTTATTATTTGAAGCTATCTTTCTAGTCATTTGATCTAACAATTTAGATTGATTAGCAACTAAATCTCTTAAAGGTGGAAGATTGTAATTATTAAAATTATTACCTTGGTTGTTACCTTGGTAATTACCTTGTCGAGGTTGCTGATTCCATCCTTGGTTTTGTTGAGGACGATAGTAGGTGTTGTTGTTGATGAAGTTCACATCCTCTTGCAGTGTAGGGCCGCTGATAGCCGAGTGCCCGTAGTCTCCACATTCTTCACATGTCTTATGAGAATCATTGATGTGCATGACTTCCTCTTCTCCATATCAAGCTTCTTCATAATGAGGTCTAGCTTGGTAGTGACCATGTCAGTTTCCTTAAGATGATAGATTCCTCCTCCTTTCTTGCGGGGCTGAGTACGTTCTTTATTACAGCTTGAATTTAAGGCCATCTTCTCAACGAGTGCTTTAGCATCTGAGAGCTTAAGTGACAAAAAAGCTCCCCCAGCTGCAGCATCAATAGGCTCACAGGTGCTAGAGATAAGCCCGTGGTAGAAAGTCTGCATTAATAGCCACTCCTCTATCCCATGATGAGGACAGTCTTCTATGTAGTTCTAGAATCTTTCCCATGCTTCAGTGAATGATTCATCATGTTATTGTTGGAAACTTGTAATTTTTCCACGCAGAGCATTCGTCTTGGTGGTAGGAAAGAATTTTGCCAGGAAAGCGGTTGAGCACAGGTCCCATGTAGTGTTCTTGTCTTTGTTGATGTAGAACCACTGCTTAGCTTTCCCCAATAATGAGAACAGAAAAAGGCAGAGTAAAATAGCATCTCTTGGTACTCCTCTGATCGTGAAGGTGCTGCAGATTTCTAGGAAATGTTGTAGATGTGCACTTGCATCTTCATGAGTTTTTCCACAGAATTGGCTGGCTTGAACCATGGTGATGAGAGCAGGCTTGAGCTCGAATCCATTCTCCCCAATGTTGACTACTGGTCCAGTCTGGATGTTTGCTGTTGTTGGGGCAGAGAACTCACGCAGTGTCTTCTTAGCCATGTCTTCAAACACAGGAGCTAGGTTTTCTCCTAATTGCTCTTCTGTTTGTTCTTCTACTTGTTCTTCAAATTCTTCTTTCAATGTTGGAGCTGGCTCCTCCGAAGAGCTAGCATGAGCAAGTAATGGGCGTTCTTGATGGTGACTCGAATTTATTCCTTGCTTCTACAAACTTCTTCTTTCTAAGGAGTTTCTCTGGATCGTCAGTGAAGTTCTTTGGAAGAGAAAAACCATTCATTCATCACCCTACATAAGATAAGCAAATGATAACAACGAAGGGTGTACCTGTTTGAATTATAGATCGATTGGTAATATGACTTTATCCATATTGTATATATGTTTATCAATATTTTCTAAGTTTATTGTGCCTTCCCCGGCAACGGCGCCAAAAATGCTTGTTGGCACTTCTAACGTCGCTACGAATTAACGAGATTAGAAATGCATGGTATTTAAATTAACTTGTCATTAGCAACTAGCCACTTCTTTATCACTAGCATTCCTAAGCATGAATTAAGTTGTCATCCCTAATTGTAATGCTAAGAAGCAAATATAGATTTACATGTATTATTTAATATGACTAGGCAGAGATATGTATGTAAACTAAAATAGATTCTGCAAGCGAATAAATAATTATACCTAGGAGAGTTCTACCGGGTTGTCATTTATATTTATACCACTGGGAAAGCTTTGTTATAAACTCTATCTATTATATTGATAAGAAAATATATACAATGAATAAGTGATATTATCAATGTCATCTACTCTACTCATAACAGGTAGAGGTCACAAGATAAATATAGATAAATACGGGTGATAGCATAATCAAGTATCATAATTATATAGATAATCATCGATCATTGTCTAGTCATAATCATAGTTAGCCAATGGATAAACTATGGAGTTAATTGTCTAAGGTAATTTTATAACTACATCAATGAATAACTCTAATTAGTGCAATTACATCTAGTAATCATCGCTAAGTCAACCCTATATCATGATCACATGTAAGGGGGCATCAACTAGGAAGGATGTAAAATAGAGTCATTATCTAACCCGCGACCGTGCCTGGCGCTGTCCCTACACACACGGAGGGTGGACTACAGAGGAACCAACGTAGGTGTCACCTACGCGGACTACCACACGTCCCGATATGTCAGGGTGCACTCGCAGACAAACAAGATATCTAGACACCACGTCTACATATTGTCTATCATCTACCCATTGTACACTTGGATAAACGCTATACGAGCAATTACATGAATTCAATAAGATCAAACTAACTAAACTAGACATATAATCAAAGTAGACAATGACTATTGCAATTAAGAACATATGAACTATTAAGAATAATGTCTCCTTAATCTGAATAATGAATAAATAAGAAAGAAAGAACAAGAACTATACCGAACTTCAAGCCCCGCATGCACGGGGCTCCGTATCCCGATGAAAAACTAGATCTCTTCTACTTCTAATCTAACTAACTAGAACTATGAACTAGAAGGCTCTTGATGAACTTGAAGGCTTCTTGATACTTGATGGCTTGAGGCCTTTGATGAATAATGAATTGGCTCTCTCCAGGGGGGGGGTCTACCTATATATTTATAGTCCGGTGGGACGAACGTGCGCCGCAGATCAAACCGACTTAACCAAGAGCCGAGATGCATCGAAGAGGCGGTGGAGGAAGCTTCCGGAAGGAGGGGGCAAACCCTAGCAGGGGGCGCCGCCCGCCCCCCTGGGGGGCCGCCCGGCCCCACCTGGCGGCCTCCCGCCCCCCTGCTTCGGGTGTCTTTCGAGTCTTACTGACTCCAATCGTGATATTTTCCATGGCGGATAAGTTTCGTGTTTATTTTGCACTTGAATCCCTCTTTTCAGCTTTTTCTCGAATAATTCTTGGAAAATATAGAATATGCAAAACTCGTGGAAATTGTCGGTTTAAAACCCTAGACTAGTGTGTTTTCATGTATTCTCTTGTGTCTAAAGTTCTAATGAATGTTGACGTTATCCACCGTCGACAACGACGCACTCCAGTATACTGGAAACTTGAAATTCCCTGACCAACGTCAGGCAAAACTGGAATTACCCTGTCGAGCTATCCCTGACGGTATTTTTATTTTCCCTGACGGTAAGTGCATCATAAAAAATTTCATGGCGATATTTTTATTTGTTATAGCCATACGTATATTTTCATGCCGATATTTTTATTTTTCCTGACGGTAGTGCACCGTAAGGGAATTTTAAGTTTCCAGTAGTATAACATGCTTCATGAGAAAGGGCTAAGGTAGCTGGGTGTGCAGCAATTGCACTGCGGTGGTTTGTGAGGGCGCATTCTGGGACGCAATTGGCCAACTTTGGAAGCTGCATCTTGGTTAAAGCCGTTTGTCCGTAATATAAGAGTGCCATCTTCGCATCGAAGGCGTCTATCATGGCCGCCCTCGTGCATTGACTTCTTTTGTGTGAAAATCTAGTTTGTGCTGGATGAGGGATATCGGCGGGGTATATATAGACTTATAGAGTTATAGTGCACCTACTTATAGAAATGTCTCCTTGCAAGTGCCGCCCAAGCCTTCTTATTAGGTCCCCTTTGGTTGGGTTTGATATGGACGAATGGCTTTTTTAATCTCCTTTAAAAAAAGGCTTTTTTGTCTATCAAGTGTGCCATGTTGGATTTAATTAACAAGCTGCTGATAGAGTAACTTTTTCTTCTTGATTGGAATTCGTCTTATTGATGGAACATGGATCGTCAGGAATCACCTTTACAGAACAAGCTACGAAGGACGACTACTGGAGCAACAAATATGGGGATCTTTTTTTCTTTTCTTTTACGAGTTCATCTTTTATACATGACATGGGTGATGTATTTGGACACGTTGAGACGTGTTCGTACCGGTAGCTATAGCAACATTGTTACAAGTTTGGTCTGATACATCCTCGAAAAAGAATATATCCCAAGCTAGTTGCAGTATTTTTCATCGATTATCTTAGGCCTTGTTCACTTCCCTTGTAAATTGCAAGTTTTTCCACTCTCTTTCTATCACATTAATTTTTACCCGTATATATGGAGCATTAAATGTTAGTAAAAAAAATAACTAATTATACAGTTTTGTTGTAAATCACGAGACGAATTTTTTGAGTCTAGTTGGGCCACGATTGGATAATATTTGCCAAATATAAACGAAATGCTACAGTTGCAACTTTTTCTAACATTTACGAACTGAACAAGGCCTTAGAAAATCCGGACGTACCAATATCTACGGCGAGAAAGATCCCTGCAAGAGCCGGCACTTGTGGAAAAACGTACTAAACCCCAATAAAGTCAAACATATGTCATGGTATGAAACCAATAGATAGTCCAGGGAGGAAGACTGATATGCAGTTGTCACTGGTCAGTGCCACGTGCTTGACCCTTGACTAAAAGAAGTAGAGATGCAACAGCAGCAGATTTTAAGAAATAGAAACTGACAGACAACAACGACCCAGTGCAAGCCAGCATATAATTCTCATGACTATTATTCCCACTCCCACATGGTAAGACCGTTGATAAATAGGTCCAAGTCGTGAGACGAATATAAGAGAGATGTACATACACGCTTGAATGATTACATACACGCTTGAATGATTACATACACGCTTGAATGATTGATGTTGTCGCCCCATGTGTTTCTAGAAAGGATGACAGGAGTATATATAGGACATCCTACTTTCATATGTCTAACAGGTCAGCAGCTTGCCTTGTTATTTGTTGGCTTTTGGCAACAGAATACTCAGGATTGTGACACCCATGGCAGCCGTTGCGGAAAATCTGCACATGGTTTCAGGAGATGGAGATACGAGCTACGCTCGCAATTCCGTTGTTCAGGTAACCAATACACTTTCTCAGCATCTCTTTTTGTGTTCTGTCTAGTAATGGGTAACTTGGTAAATCCTGCCCAGTGCCGACGGCTATTTCTTTCGAACAGGACCGACGTTTATTCTTATGAAAACTGATCTATTAAGGCTGGTTCCAAGTCCTTAATAAGTTGCAGAAAACTAAACTTCACACAAGTTGATATTTAAACAATGGAAATGTCGCTATAAACACACGAAAAATAAGATATGACACATTTATTAAAGTTGTAACCACTAGTACACAAACCATTTTTCTTCACACTAGCGTTTCATTTCTACTGGCGGTTTCGCTTTAGAACAGCCTATAGAAATCGGCCCTATTTCTACAGGCGGTTCTCTTAAGGAACCGCCAGTAGAAATACGATTTCTACTAGCGGTTTTCTTAAGGAACAGCCAATAGAAATCGACTATTTCTACTGGCGGATTTCTTAAGGAACTACTAGCAGAAATCGATTTCTATTGGCGGTTTCTTAAGAAATCCGCCAAATTTAAAATTAATTTTTTGAGTTTTTCAAACTTCCTCAGATGGAGAAACTCCCAAAATAAAAGTTGTAGATCTCGAAAAGTTATGAAACTTTGTAGTTGATAACTTTTTCATTTGAAATCATCTTTTTATGGAAAACTACGAATGAAATTTTCAAATTTGAAATTCAAATTTTGCAAATGACCTCGGATGGAGAAACACTCTAAATGAAAGTTGTAGATATCAAAAAGTTATGAAACTTTGTAGTTCACCACTTTTTTATTTGAATTCATTTAGACCCTCAAATATTCAATTTTCCCGGGTTTGTATAATATGTGGGGAACAAAAATGATATTTAGACACAAGTGTATGGTGCAGTGGTAAGGGAGGGATCGCGCGAGGCCGAGGTCGCGGGTTCGAATCCCGCCGACCGCGTAGCGTGCGATTTTACGTGAAAAAATGCGCGACTTACCTATGCGTTTGGAACCGCCAGTACAGACCTTTTCTGTACTAGTGAACCTGGACAAGAAAAAAGAGTGCGATCAAAGTAGAGAAACAATTACGGGCTCCATTTAGATGCATTACCAAACACACAAGTAATAGTCGTACGAACATTTCATGAAATTGAATACTTTATATACATATTTTGTATAAGTACTTTGCAATTTTAGGTGGCCGGATGATGATTAATAGTTCTATCCAATTAACAACCAATACATTTTAGTCAATTACGAAATTAACATACTTGTTTTCTGTAGTTATTGGTAGGAACACTGTTACTGTCTAGCTAGGCTAATGTTGGAACTTTCGATGCATCCTGCAGGGTGGCGAGCAAGGAAACTTAAAGCCTATTATAGAAGAGGCCGCCGCAAGCCTGCTGGATGAAGAATTCCCTAGTGGCATGGTGATTGCCGACCTCGGCTGCTCTTCCGGTCCGAACGCGCTTGTGCTTGTGTCCACGGTGGTCGATGCTGTCCGCCGTCGCTGCCTGCAGCTACAGCAGCAGCCACCCGAGCTTTGCTTACACCTCAACGACCTCCCAAACAACGACTTCAACTCAGTTATCAAGAGTCTAGCCACATACAGGAACACCCAAGAAGGCTTCAGCCCAATCATAACCAGCATCGTTCCAGGTTCATTTCACGGGCGGCTCTTCAACGAGTGTAGCCTCCATCTAGTCTGCTCAAGCACTAGCTTGAACTGGCTCTCCAAGGTTAGTAGTACGGGTAAAATGGACGACGGATCATTTTACAGTTAGTTTTGCTTAAAATTTATAGTTGTTTGCAGTTTGGGCATCTGGTGAGTCGAATAACTGTTATTTTGCGCTATATATAAGAGTTAAATAGGGCACAGTTTTTTTTTTTTGCGAGTAAAATAGGGTACATATATATACATATTATAATAACTTATAGCGTGTGATACTGAACCAAACAATGTACAGGCACCTGAAGACCTCGTGAAGAACAGAATTCCATTTTATAACAGGGACATGGAGGTGAGGCGTACTCAACATTCTACTGTCCTCAAGGCCTATGCTCGGCAGTTTGAAGAAGACTTCACCCGGTTCTTGCATCTGCGAGCTCAAGAATTGGTTCCGGGAGGACGGATGGTTTTCTCCATGTTTGGACAACGTTATGATGAAAAACGGACAACGCCCTTCGGCCTTTGGAATTTCTAAATGCCGTTCTACATGAAATGGCATCAACGGTATGACAACCATGCGTGCATGCAACACGTATGCAGTTTCATTCCAAATTATAATTAAGTTGTTATGTCTTTTTGGTACATAGCTTTTGCTTGCACTTAGGTATACGTTACTTTCTCTGTTCCTAAGCAAATCAATTTTTAGAATCCGTATAATTAAGTCAAACTATCTTAAGTTTGACTAATATTGTAGAAAACTATAACAACATCTATAACATAAAATTGACATATTATAAAAATATATTTTATGGTATATCTAATCTTACTATTACTAATTAGAGGCCCCAATAGAGGCTCTACATTAATTCTAACCAAATGTGCTGAAAAAAAGATAAATACTATAAATTCTCATGTTAATCAAAAACATCTGGCCATTAAATCAAAAGCTTGTAGTCACCGTGACTATTGGATCTATTTTGATATCTAGAAAATTACTCATCTCTGCCATTATAATTATAAAGTAAATCAGTATCTCATTTTTTAAGATAAACCAAGTCCATCCAACCGAGTACCAGGTTCAATGACGTTGTTAGAAAATATATGATGGTATCTAATGTATATTATTAAAAATTTTAGATAAAAGACATAGGAGGCAATCTATATATCAACACCAACAAATCCACTTATAGTTAATATATAATAACAACGCAAGACTCCAAATATCGACAACCATTAGATCTATTTTATTTAAAAAAAACAGTTACTCACCTCCACGGTTAAAAAAATAAGCCTAAAGTATCATTGCCGACAAAAAAAAAACTTTGAATTCACAGGAGAAAATATTAGACAAAAATTCTAGATAAAAGATAACAGAGGTAATATATCAACGGCAACAAAATATATACACATCTACCGGACTACATTTGTATATTTTGTCAGACTAATTATAGCTGATATGTTCTTCACCAATCGTCCTTTTATCATTCAACAAATAAAGATACAGCTTCCCCTCAGCAAAAACAAATAAAGGTACATACAGCCGTACCAACCTTTCTATTTATATATTTTTATCAAATCACACGCAAATAACAATACATCTATTAATGCAAGAATCCATCTATTCATGGTTCATGCTGTTGTTTCCATCATCATGAACCAAAGGCCTATTATTTTCATGATTCACCAAGTAAAGGTATGGTCGTTTTGCTTAATCCATTTACGATTTCAATATGTCTCCTACGATCTATAAGAAAAAAATTAAATTAATACCACCATTATTGAGATTTTCAATTTACAATAATGGGAATAGGCCTTTTGAGGCACCAAGCCACTCGCTAATAGACCAGAGGATGCACACAAGCCACCCAATATGTGTAGCCCCGAGCCCCTTAGCGATTAGGGGGTCAATCGGACTATCATGGAGTTAATCTGCAGGTTTAATCTACTCCTACATTAGGTACTCAACATGATTTCTTTAGAGCAATAATCAGTGCATATGTATAATATATAATGAAATATATGTATATATTAATAAACCGGAGGAACACAGTTATGGAAGAAGATGCGGAGGATACTGGAGGTGAGCTGGTCGTCCTAGGCCCATGCCCAATGTACAGCGGTGCGCACAATTCCCTCAACTGCAGGCATGATGCTACGTGGAAGTCGATCAACAATAAAGCAGCAGTACTCTCATCACCACTGTGAGAGTGAGAGAGGGACGACTCCAATAATGGCGGCGGTCGTTATATTACTAATTATTTGAGATCCTAACAAAAGATAAATCGCAGAAATTCTCACGAAACATCTAACCTCGATAGCCATAGGATATATTGTATAAATTTATAAAAATTTACTAACAATTGCCTTTATAAAAAATACATAAAGTAAACTCTGTTGTTATGAAAGATAATCAAATACCCCCATAAATTTTCATATAAATTACCCACATCTGTCATTAGAAAATTTGAAATGATGCCCTAAATTTGCATCTTAATTACCCACTTTGCCATTATGAAATATTATTGAAAATAGAGAGGGAACGAAGAGGACAGGAAACTGGACTGAATAATAGGGAGGGAACGGAGGGAAGGGGTTAACTGTAATTTACATTTCATGTTGGCTGCTGCGTATACACACAATGTCGGATTTAAATGCCAAACAATGGGGTATGGCCTCAGGTGAACCACTTAAAACTCATCAATGATTACAATGAAGGTTTCCTGCTTCTGTCTTGTATATAGATGCGAGGGAGTTCATTAGGTTATGTTTCATTTTAGTACAAGTTTTACATGTTCCTAGATGGTCTATTAAACGTGGTCATGAGTTAGCTTGTTTAATCTTTGGTTGGGACCCAGATCGACCACATGTTTTGGTTGGATCCCCTCCCCAGTTTTGTAATTGATTTGGTGGTTCACGACTCTGCTGGACTCAATGTTAACGAATAAAGTGTGAGGAGTGATGTTAAAAAGAAAAGTATAGGTACCAAAAATACATTTTCAAACTTCACTGATCTAGGTGACACAAACAAAAAGGCCGATGTAACTGCACCAGAGTATTTGAGCATATGTATATTTTGAATGATGATTATTAACAGGGTTTTATCGACAAGGAGAAACTTGACTCTTTCTACATACCTATTTATATGCCATCGGAGAAGGAGTTAAGGGAGATCATAGAAGCTGAGGGTTCATTTTCAATCCGCAAGATGGTTGTCCATGAACCTACCATCTCTATAGGCAGAGGAAACTGCACGGCGAAGATGAGGGCACATGCAATGAGAGCTGTACTGGAACCACTCATAGTGCATCATTTTGGAGCATCTGCAGAAGCATTGAATGAGTTCGGAAGGATCGCAGAGAAGAACACCGAAATGACACCTCAAGACGAGTTTCCTAGTAAACCTAGGGCTTCCATTGCTGCATCCCTCACGAGGAGGACATGATGGAAACATTAGTTTACTGGTTTAAGATTTCTCTAAATTTGGGAATGAATAAGAGAGGTGCAAAGTTATATGGGAATTGCTCCGGTACACCTCTTTTTAAAAAATTACACACATCTTAAAGCAACCATCTTCTAATTATAATTACCCAATTTTCTTAACGCTTGGGCCTACCTCTACGGCCCTACCTACACCCAGCTCGTGTCCAGCCCAGATCAATCTGGACTCCTTGGATCTCATCCTCCGATGTCGATCCGTTCACACGCTCAAGCGAGATATGCTCAACGACTGCGGCGGAGCTTCATTTTGTTGGGATTGGGAAGCATGCATTCCTCTTCCGCTTGGGAGCTCTGCAGGTACCACCACCGCGAAGTCACCGTCGTGCATGCTGCTGAGCGAGACAGCTCTGAAAGTGTGCCACCGCATCCGCCATGCATGTTCTCATTCAGAGAATCATGATCCGATCTCAATTGCGGCTTAGTTTATACTGATTGTGTAAGCGTGACATATTTTGGAACTTACTGAAAAGATCTGATTGCGAATTTCTCCGAGAGACAGAATGAGAATTACTGATTGAGAGAACGTTCCCTTGTAAGTATGGATGAAAACGGATCGGATATGGACGGATATCACTGATACCACATTTGTTTTCACATTTTTATCCGGATTCGGATTCGAATACGAATAGTGTCATCCATGTCGGATAGAATATGATTGGATATCGACATCATAAATATGCGATTTGAGTATTCGGATACGGATACGGTACCGAATGTTAAATATCCGGACCCGAATACGGACAGATCTAATAAACCCCTCTAAACGAATTCGGTCGAACGGACGGTTGGATAAATATCCGTACCATTTTCATCCATACTTGTAAGTAGAATGAAAAAAGAAACGGCACTGAACCACCGGCGCAAAAGACTGATATCCCAAATGCTTGTTTTCTAGACCATAGCTTCCATTCTTTTCCAGATCATTTAGAATTGATCTAGTTAGTGTTCAAGACCATAGCTTCCATTCTTTTCCATATCATTTAGAATTGATCTAGTTAGTGGCTTCCAGGAGCAGCATCATAATGCAGGAATACGTACCCTCAGGGCACACTGCAACAAATTAAAAACTACTACAGGGAAGATATACTTGCTAAATTGATGGTTCACTCTGGCTCCAGATGCAATACAAGATCCTATATAGACAAGCATCCGTCTAAGTCCTGGTAAATCTCGATAGGCATGAGGCCAGGAGCTGGCCGCGGACATCAGCAATGGCCATGATGCAATTCGAGAGGTGCTGGGCACTGAGCGCCGGTACTGCCGATAATTCGAATAGAGACGACCACCGGCTACATCGAATCAAGAATTCAGGAGAATGAGATCGGGGAGTCCTAGGAGTTGGGTAGGTATGGACCGGGTATGGGCTGAGCACAGTAGGGCTGGGCCTGGACGAGACCAAATCTAAATTAATTAAGATAATGGGTAATTAATTAATGGCTTTAAGATGCGTGCAATTTTCTAAAAGAGGTGTATTGGAGCAGTTCTCAAGTTATATATGTACAAAACCAGTAAAACCATGTTTGGTTGTTTCCACCAAAATTTAGAACTAGAATAACGCTGTGATATCATCCCATATCAACAGTAAAAATTTCACGAAAAATACAACAGGAAAAAAATGAAGAACTTTCTTTATTTTCTAGTCACTTCCTTCGATGTATTATTACTCACACTGTAAATCACTTGCTTTGGTTAGTTCACACTTCACAATTGACATGAATAAATCTTGGATAGGGAGGTAGCACAAATCAGAATATCGTGCTAGCTAATTAACGAGTGATAAATAATTGTATTGTTTACTAGCTGAATGAATTTAAACTTGGAGGCGTCTGGAATGGCCACCCTTGTGTCTTGATTTTATTTGTTAAAAAAGACTGGCTTGCGCTAGAAGACCGATGTCTGCACCGGTGGTACGGTGATCCTCCTTGGGGACGTCTCTTTTGAGGGTCCAAGCATTCTCAGTTTCATGATAACAGGACAGTGACTCTTTTATCTGTCAATTGGTGCCATGTTGGTTTCGTTCAATTAACTAGCTGAGATAGTAATTTTTTCTTATCGTCTTGACACAAATATGAAAGGGCCTGCACAAGGAGTACAGGAGCTTTGGGCGGACAGGGGCTCTCGTAGGGGCAGGGCCCGCTGTACCGGGAGGATAGGAGGAGCTCTAGGAGGGCCTGCTGTCATTGGGGAGGAGCATCGTGCAGGCTCCTGCCGTGGAGAGACGTTACAACTAGAAAAATGATTTTAACAGATACTACCAAATCATTTTTTGAGACAGGCACATCTAGTGACCACTCATATACTTCGTTAGGCTCCAAGAAAATGCCCACCACCTCCGAAAATCATTTACGCAGATGAGCGTCCTAAGTCAACGACCTCCTAAAATCATTGATTAACAGAGACAGTTTTCTCACCTCTATAAATTGAATTTTAGAGGTGAGCATCTTAAGGCGATCGGCTCCATTAATTGATGATTTCTGAAGGCAGTTGTTCTAAGGGTTCATCTTCTAAAATCGATTTACAGAGGCGGACGTCTTAAGATGTTCATCTTTATAAATAGTTGCATCAAGAAATAATTCATAACTTTATATCAAAATTGTAGCCTTCAGCATAATCTATAACTTTATTGTTGAAATGTATTTGAATCGAAACTGTTCAAGATCCCCAAAATATTGTTGTAAGCTTACAAATTTGGAAAATATCAAACAAACTTGGATGTGGACATGGTCTGTATGAAAGTTACAGTTCTCAATAGAGTCTACAACTCTGTAGTTGTAAAGTTTTATATTTGAAGTCATTTAGAGTCCAAAATATGTATCCAAAGGTTATAAATTTTGATTAAATTTATGGAACGATCTTGAATGTTCACATAGTTAATACTGAAACATGTAGTGGCCAATTTGAACTATATGTGTGTTGTTGACATGTATTTTTATAATCAATTGGTTTCAAATGTGTGTTTTAAATTCACATATTTTGAGACTCGATTTTTTTAATATTTTCAAAAAACCTCGGATGGAGATACATCCTATACCAAAGTTGTACTCGCTAAGGTTTAAAACTTTGTAGTTATTTTTTAATTGAGTTCATTTTGTAGCTAAAATATCCAGTATGTGATTACAAATATTGATATAAAATAATAGCATAATACGTAGGCACGAATATGCATGTGGTGCAGTGGTAGAGACGAGTTTGTGGTTATGTCGAGGGTTCAATTTATTGAAGTCACAATTTTTTTTGGCATTAACGGATGCAGCATTTTAAGGTGCCTGCCTCCGATAAGCCTGATTAACTGAGGCGTTTTGCAGGAGATAGATGTTGTGCCTGCCTCTGTTAAAAAAAAAATAACCACCTCCAAAAATGATTTAAGTAGTTGTGTGTACGGAGAAAAAGGTGGAGTTAGATTCGCATGGACATGGGGGAGAAATAAATAACCATAGAGTAGTGGCGCCCTCCAGTTTCCCAAGGAATCAGGGACCAAGGGAGTATTTGGGTACCTACCCAAAATTTAAACGTGTATAGAGCATTTTTTTTTGGCACGGGCATCTATATTTTCTATTGAAGGGCTCAAGTAAGGACTTTGTTGGAGCCTCTCTTAATGCAGGTACTGTGAGACATGTGTTTTGCATTGTTACAATAAGTTTGGTGATGTGATTCTCTGATCTATTATCTTAAAACGGCTCAAAGGTCCCTACAAGAGTCGAGACTTGCGGAAAAGCTAACTCCAGAAAGTTAAACATGTCATGGTAAAGCATATAAGACAGATATGATTCTGGGAGGAAGATTGATACTTCCTCATATTAAATACTAGTATGAAGTCGTTTTGGATAAGGCTTGGTGTCAAAGACTTGGTGTCAAACATTAGAAATATAAATCATAAATAACTTTTAAGTGGTTAAGTTTGGAATTATAAAAATCATACAAATAGATTTGTCTTGAAAAAATACTTTCATAAAAATATACATATATTATTTTTTAATAAATATTTTTATAGACATAAGAAGTCAATGTTTTGGAGATCACGTCACTGCTCAGAACAACTCTCTTTTCAATATAGAAGGAGTATGCAGTAGTTACGAGTCAGTCGCATGTGCTTAACTAAAAAGAATAGAGATAACAGCAAACATTATTATTCCCACGTGGACAAACACGAGCTCAGCTAACATACAGTTGGCATGACTTCACTTCCATACAGTTGGCATGACCGATCCAAGACGGGGAGATGCATTATTTTTGCCCGAAGCGTCCGAAGAGAAGGCAAACTCGTTTTTAGTTGTATGCATATGCATAGATAGAAGTCAAAGCGAACTCGCATCCTGCTCGACTTTTTTGACCTTCAAAAGAATTCAACGGCAATGCCATACAATTAATGGTTGGCTGCATGACAGTGTTGCCGATAGTCGCGGAGGTGTGTGACTCGTCGTTGAGTCGTTGAGGCCTATTGAAGTAGATGCAAAATCAATTTTAGATAGTGGAGGCTGTTTTGCCTCTCCTATTTTGACTCCTATTTTATCGAGATAGTTCTCCATGTCTTCTCCTTGGCTTTGTGTATTCATCCTCGAACAACTCCACCCATATAATACTTGATTGTGTCCAAATGGGATATTCAAAAATCTTTATTTTATTGTCATCCTATTTATTTTAAATTGATTTGTGATCCAAATGAATTCATATGAATAAGTTATCTATTACAAAGTTCTATAACTTTTCAGGATCTACAATATTGGTTTTGGTCGTTTCTCTATTCAATGTCGTTTCTTTATCCAAGGTCATTTGAGAATTTTGAATTTCAAATGTGAGAAATCCAAACCTAATTTTTCGTACACAAATAAATTCACATGAAAAGGTTGAAAACTATAATGTTTCATAACCTTTTGAGATCTACAACTTTTGTATTGATCGTTTCTATAAACTGCATCGAGAAGCTATATAGCTAGATTTTGCTATGTAGCTAGATTTACGATAAGTCATTCAATTCTACGAAAGCCAAAATAACTTATAATTTAGAATGGAGAAAATAATTACTATAATAATAAGTATTATCTAAGAGCATCTTCAAGAGTTTTTCTAAAACTCACCCTTTAAATTATTATTTAAAGAACCATTTGCACAAAAATTACTTTCTATATCTTTTTACTCTTTAACATCTTTCATCTATCCTGTCCATACTCTAGAGATCCATTCTTTCTCTCTTTCTCCAGCGAGAAATTCAAAATAGAGAATGATTATATGTAAATAATCATTTGAAGTTGTTGAATGGTATTTTTCTATCGAAAGGATAGAGAGAGCCATTTCACTACCGGATTCGCCTTCTTTACCGAATGCTTGTCAAGTGCCCCAAGCACTCGGCAAAGCCCATATTGCACTTGGCAAAGGCTTTACCGAGTGTTGCACTTGGCAAAGGCCACTTAGCAAAGAACCTGTCGGCAAAAGACCTCTTTGCCGAGTGCCAAAAATTGGGCACTCGGCAAAGCCTTTACCGAATGCCCAACACTCAAAGAAAGATCAAAACGAAAAAACCCCAAAAATAATAGCAATAAAAAAATTTTAATCGAGGGAGGGCCCCACCGACCCGCTCCCATTCGTCTCTATTTGGCGGGATTTTTTGCGGTATTTTTTGAGACTACGTGTCCAACGAGATTCGAACTCATGACCTCTCCCTCGCCGAAGCCTCCCCTACCACAGCACTACACACTCCCATGTGTTTATATTCCGTTTGGATTCCCCAAATATTATACAAAATTGAGTAAAAATTACTTGTTTGAGGTTCTAAACGAATTAAAATAAAAAACTTGTCAACTACAAAGTTTCATAACTTTTCGAGATCTATAATTTCCATTTAAGGAGTTTCTCCATCCCAGGTTGTTTATAAAATTTGAATTGTAAATTTGAGTGGATTCAGATGCAGTTTTAGCATGACAAGATGAATTCAAATGAAAAAAGTTGCCAACTACAAAGTTTCATAATTTTTTGAGATCTATAACTTTTATTTTGGGTGTTTCCTCATCCGAGATATTTTTAAAAATTCAAATTTTAAATTTGGAAAATACGACTATACTTTTTGTTAGCAAAATTAATTCAAATTAAAAAGTATTCAACTACAAAGTTGTATAATTTCTCAAGACCAATATCTTTCATTTTGGTCATTTGATCATCCTACATAGTGGTAGAAATATTGTTCACAAATCTTATACTAGTTGAATACCCCGCGCGTTGCTGCAGGATTTCATAGACACCAATTTTATTTGGTCTTTCATCTATTCTGAACAGAGAACACATACAAATAGGCCGATGGTCGTTGGCCTTTGCATTAGAGGGAGGAATAGAGGGACTCCATGTCAGATGAAGCGGATGTTAGAGGATCGGACTCCCTTGTACTTGCAAATGGTCTGCTGCAGCTTGGCACAGAAGCCTGTTTGTTCACGTACCCGATCAAGACGGCGATGAGGATCGAGCGCGGCTCCGATGGGGAGCGCGGCGTCGTCAATGTCAAGGTGCGGAGAGTCATGAATGCACGTGACAGATCTTTCCCGTCTCGGCGCTGCTGACGCCGATGCAGTCCTTGGCCGCCATGAACTGGGTAGTGGGCACAGCCTTAGCCTCACGTTGGCTTCCCCGATCTTGTTCTCGTCCAATGCCTTGCTGTTGATGGTGGTCGTAACTGGCCGCATCTCCTTCTCCAAGCAGCCGACGGTGCACTGCTCCACGGCGGCTTGCCCTTCTATCATCTGCCATTGAAAGCTTCGCGACGCTCTGATGGAGGTCATGGACACCACCTGCATGCAAGCGCAAGCAAGAAGATGCCATGCATTACAACTCGATCGATCTGTTGCACTACATATGAAGGCCTCGAATGAACAAAGCACTACGGAGTACGCGTTGGATGCTCAGATGGAGGATACTTGGGGATATATACACACACACACACACGGCCTATAGTGGGCAACAGTTTCGAGAATTGAATACGTAGTGCTGGTTTATGTAATTGAATATTGATAAGTGGGGGCAGGGGAAGTGTCACGGAACGGAGACGAACGGACATGACGCATGCAGGAATTAATGCAACGGTGAACTGCTTGGATAGAACTTGAGCTTATGATCAGACGTTGTGTGGAGGTAGATGCATGGGTCCGAAGTAAATGATGACACGGAGGCGGGGGCTGTGGAATGAGAGATGATGTCATCACAAAGGATTCAACCAATCACAATCAAGAGAAGTACCTGGGTGGGATTAGACTTATAGGAGTTATAGATATCTCCCTTATAGTTTAAGTAAACTACGAGAGAGATCACGTAAGATTTGTGAATAGATTTAGTTTAATTTTGCTTTGTCAAATTAAGAAATGACTAAAATAAAAGTTGTAGATATTGAAAAGTTATATAACTTTGTAGTAGAAAAGTTTTTTATTTAAATTAATTTACTGCTCCAAAATATATTCTGGAATATATCTTTTGCCGAATGTAAAAATAAAAAACGCTTTCGGCAAAGACCTTCTTTGCCGAGTGTCAAACACTCGGCAAAGAGGCTTTTTGCCGAGTACAAAAAAAAAGCACTCGGCAAAGAACTCTTTGCCGAGTGTCTTTTTTCGCACTCGGCAAAGAAGCCTCTTTGCCGAGTGCTTTTTTTTTTTTTCGAGCGTTTTTATCTTTGGCTCTCGGCAAAGAGCTCTTTGCCGAGTGCCGAAAAAACACTCGGCAAAGAGCCGAATTCCGTTAGAGTTGCTCTAGTTACATCTTCAGAAGAATATATCTAAAACTGGATTTTCATTTGTCTCTTAAAAAAATACCCAGGGAACTACCAATAGGTACGGTAAAAAAGCTCCACCCAAGACCCTGCACTTTGCAGAAAATTAGTCCGATCAAGTACAAAGAACCAATGAGGAAGATTGATGGTGCAGAATACTCAGATGGTGGCTCCCAATTCCTTTCTTCGGGTATACTATCTTTAATTTCTGTTTTTCACTTCTCTCTGAATGGATTTCTGTCCTATAAAAAATTACTGTCATTCAAATCAGCTTGCACGCTTATACCATTACACGCAACAGTGAAATTCAACAAAAAAACAGAAGGTGGGTAATGGGGAACATGGCTCTTTGCAGTCTGAAAAGGTTCCTGTGAAACCTGATATTAAGGGGGTTCAAGTTGCTCAACAAATTGCAGAAAACCAGATTGTTTTTTAAACCATCGTAGTGTTGCAATAAACATACTAAAAAAAAGATATGTCACATGTATCAACCTACTAATGCACCAGATTTTCTTTTCTACATCCACACGCGAAAAACATCCCCCGCTGAGGAGCCCCGTCTTGATCCACCTAATCTATTGTACTCAAAAAAACAACACAATTAGAATGAACCACCTAGATTCGATTTAAATCACTCTCTCTCCTTACTCATACACATCCGACGGTCCACATCGAAAGTGTCACACTCTCCTCCCTTCCATCTCCCACGCCCGGGCTCGCCCTACCCCGTGCCTAGAAGTCAGAGTTCGATTCCTGGGCTGTCCCTTTTTCCTATCCTTTTCACTCGAGCGACGTGCAATGAAAGAAAAACCCAATTTCCGCCGCCGTCACCTCGTTCCCAACACGCTAGGGTTTCTGGGCGACGCCATGCTCGGTGCGCCGGCAGCGCAAGGCAACGCGGTTGTGCGCTGCCCCGCACACGCCTCGTAATGCGTGGGCAACCCCTGCTCATGGCCGGTTGCCGGATGTAGCCGTCACCTTGCGCACGGCCGGCTGCGGGATCTGGCTGTGCCCGGCTGAAAGGTCCTAAATGGCTAGAGGGTGGGTGAATAGCCTATAAAAATTCTTGCAAAGCACTAAACAAACCGGTTAGTATAACAAAAGGCAAAGCAAGTGTTGCGCTAGCCTAGTGAGGGTTGCAAGCCAACCTAGACAATTCTAGCAAACCTAATACACTAGGCACACTAAGAATAGGGTCCTTAGCAACACAACTAGGCTACACAACCTAATACACTACTTTGCACAAATGTAATCGCAAGGAAGGAAACCCAGCGTACAAACCGTGCCTTCGGGAAGATGACCAATCACAGTCTTGTCTATACAATGAAACCCGAAGAGATGATCCAATAGAGAAATCCAAGTTGATCTCGAAGGATCAGGCCACACAAGAATACCAAGAGACACAAGATTTTTATCCCGAGGTTCACGTGCTTGCCGGCACGCTACTCCCCGTTGTGTCGACCACACACTCGGTAGTTCGGTGGCTAATTGGCCTCACAGGCCAAGCCCTCACCGGGCACCACAAGAACTCACACAAGGTGAGGGTAACTCAATGACACGAGATTCCACTAAGGATTCCTTTCGCGATCTCCCGCGGGGTGGGATCAACACCCCTCACAAATCACCTCCGGAGTGGCCAAGAACAATCTTCAACCTTGCTCAACTCCGGCTCGCTGCTCTAACCGTCTAGGTGACGGCAATCACCAAGAGTAATAAGCTCAATCGCAGCAAGATCGCTCACTAGTGCCACTAGATGCTCAATCACAAGGCAAATGCACTAGAAGCTCTCCCAATCACTTTCTAGATCAATCAAGATGAATGCAAAGTGAGGGAGGGAGTTTTCTTAGCTCTAGGGGATGTCAAGTATGTCAAAGTGCCAAGAGAGATTCCCCCAAGCCGGCCAAACAACTTATATAGGCGCCCACCAAAGCACCCAACCGTTACACTCAAACTGGCCTGTCTGTGCACTGACCGGACGCCCGAGACGGCCTGACCGGACGCGTCCGGTCCAGCGTCCGGCCGCACATAAACGCCCACGTGTACTAGCCGTTTGAATTTTACCGTTCGCGCCCTACGCCACCGGATCAACTCGCGCCGCGGTCGGCATCGGCCGGACGCGTCTCGTGCTAGCACCGGACGCCAAAGGCAAGGGGAGTCCGGTCGTTACCCGTGAGAGCTCCAAAACGTGAAAATCTTGACCGGACGCGTCCGGTCCATGGTGACCGGACGCGCCGACCGTCCCGCTCGCTGAAACCCTTCTCCGAGAAGCCGACGTCGGCGACGTCGGCGCTGACCGACTTC
Source organism: Chrysopogon serrulatus (assembly GCA_015844335.1). Classification (NCBI taxonomy): domain Eukaryota; kingdom Viridiplantae; phylum Streptophyta; class Magnoliopsida; order Poales; family Poaceae; genus Chrysopogon; species Chrysopogon serrulatus. The sequence goes on along the minus strand of JADLZL010003594.1, from coordinate 99,620 downwards.
GGCACCGGAGCGTCCCGTCGCGCGGCGTCCGTCACACCTAAAAAACAGCGGGCGCCGGCAACTGACCGGACGCGTCCGGTCCCTACCGACAACGTCCGGTCACCTCTGAGTGACTGCACTTCGTCCGAAAACCTCCGAGTCCCGCCTCGCGAGCTCGGCGGGAGGGTTCCACACCCAAACACCATCACCTCTTGCCCTCATGTGCCAACACAAAAGTGTCTCTTCACTTGTGTACGTGTGTTAGCATTTTCAATAGATTTTGCAAGAGTTAGCAAGCACACTAGGTCCCTAATGCATATGCAAAGTCATTGCTCACCTAGTGGCACTTAGATAACCGATATTGCGCGACATCGCCCCTCTTAATAGTACAGTTATCAATCCTAAACCCGGCCATCAACTTCTCTACACGCCTATGGCCGACAAAATGGAAATGCCCTAACATATACCTGTGCCTCTAGCATTCCATCTTGCTCATCATCTTCCTTCATCTTCAAGTGTGGTACTTGATCACTTGCGGTCTTCACGACACCTTGATCACCACTCCACCACTTGGCTTGGACCTCCCCTTTCTCTAATGCTACACACTTAGCAATAGGGTTAGTCCTAGGTTTCATCAATTAGCCAAAACCAAACTAGGGCTTTCAATCTCCCCCTTTTTGGTAATTGATGACAACCTCTACAAAGATAGAAATTAAATACAATTTTGGCTTTACACCACTTGTCCAAGCAATTTGAGCTTGTGAAAAGAAAATTGGACAATTCATGTAAAACACATTTGGTAGCTATGGCTCCCCCTACATGTGTGCTAAGAGTTTGGATTTAGAAGCTTTGCACACATGATGGATAAATAGGTTTTGGGAGAGTCATTTTTACCAAATTGATGCTAAGGTGTATAGAATGGATCTTTGAAGCGTGATACCATCGGAGTGCACATCATGAACCATCCTTAGCATCAAATCTAACTAGAAGCATCAAAAAGCTAGAAACCACGTGAGATCAACATTAAAAACATGGTTTCTAGATACCACTTGAACACATACCGTTCTAATTCTAGCTAGAGCCTATGCATGCTAGTAATCAATACATCGGTCAAGTTTTATACTAGCAAGCATCACACAAGCAAGAGAGATACCACTTAAAACATGATTACACCGATCTAAGTGCAATGCAAGCAACCATATGAATATGCACAATCAAATGCAAACACATCATGTTCATGAGTTTGCTCCCCCTACTTGTGTGCTTCAAAATTTTTATCCCTTTCCATTCTTCAATCTTTATCTTCTCTTGATATCTTGGTAATCTCTCCCTTTCCATTCTTCAATCTTCATCTTCTCTTGATATCTTGGTAATCTCTCCCCCTTTGTCATCAATGACCATAAGGGTATATGATTATGCTTGGTGTAGACTTGAAATCATGGAGGGAGCTCAAAGTAGAAAGATGATCACTTAAGGTTGAGCATCACTTGTTTCCATAAACTTCCTTCTTTTGTGGTTCAAACTAGTAAACTTGCATAAGTAATCTAGTTTGGTTTGAACCAATGACAAGCTTCTTCACACATTTTTCAATGGTTATCTTGTCAATGTTGAACTAAATCCTTTCTTGCTCATTTAACTAGATTAAACACTAAGTTCACATTCTCATGAACAAGTCATATTTAGCCACTAGATCATACATGACATAGAAGCAATAGTGGCATAATATGTACTTTAAAATCACTTTGTTTTCACGAATGAGCCTAATTGAACAAGAGATATTATGTCTATATGTTCTACGCAAGTCCTTAGCAAGAATGAATGCATCATGCCAACCAATTTCACCATTGCTTTAGTCGAAGGAGAGGCATGTCATATAGTTGGGGGTGCATTCATTTCATGTTGGAGAAGTCAAGAATGTTCAATTCATTTCTCAAGGTGCAAAATCTCTTTTCATCAAGTGGCTTGGTAAAGATATCGGCAAGTTGATCATCGGTGCCAACACTCTCAATAGAAATGTCTCCCTTTGCTTGGTGATCTCTAATGAAGTGATGCCTTATGTCAATGTGCTTTGTCCTTGAATGTTGAACCGGATTAGTGGTGATCTTCACGGCACTTTCATTGTCACATAGCAATGGCACTTGTCCAAATTTGATTCCAAAATCCTTCAATGTGGCCTTCATCCATAGCAATTGAGCACAACAACTCCCCCCGCACTAATGTATTCGGCTTCGGCGGTAGAGAGTGCAACACTATTTTGTTTCTTGGATGACCATGAGACAAGTGACCTTCCTAGTAATTGGCATGTTCCACTAGTGCTCTTTCTATCCACCTTGCATCCCGCATAGTCAGAGTCCGAATACCCAATCAACTCAAAGTTTGACCCCTTGGGATACCACAATCCAACATTTGGTGTGTGCTTGAGATATCTTAATATCCTTTTGGTTGCCTTCAAATGACTTTCTCTTGGTGAAGCTTGAAATCTTGCACACATGCACACACTAAACATGACATCCGGCCTAGAAGCGGTCACATAGAGTAGACTTCCAATCATTGACCGATACAACTTTTGATCTACCATATTTCCACTTGTATCCAAGTCAAGATGACCATTTGTTCCCATTGGAGTTCCAATTGACTTGGCTTCTTCCATTCCAAACTTCTTCAATATATCCTTGATATACTTGCTTTGACTCACAAATGTGCCTTTCTTCAAGTGCTTGATTTGTAGACCAAGGAAATAGCTAAGCTCCCCAATCATAGACATCTCAAACCCTTTTGCCATCATTTGTCCAAACTCTTCACAAAAGTCTTGGTTGGTTGATCCAAATATGATATCATCCACATAGATTTGCAACACAAACAAGTCATTTCCAATCTTTTTGGTGAAGAGTGTTATCAACCTTCCCCATCTTAAACCCTTTAGAGAGCAAGAAATCTCTCAATCTTTCATACCATGCCCTTGGAGCTTGCTTCAAACCATAGAGAGCCTTCTTCAACTTGTAGACATGGTTGGGCTTCTTGATATCTTCAAATCCCGGGGGTTACTCAACATACACTAGTTCATTGATGAATCCATTCAAGAAAGCACTTTTCACATCCATTTGATATAACTTAATGTTGTGTGCACAAGCATAGGCTAATAGGATTCTAATTGCCTCTAATCTTGCAACCGGTGCATAGGTTTCTCCAAAGTCAAGACCTTCAACTTGAGTGTATCCTTGTGCTACCAATCTTGCTTTGTTTCTCACAACTATGCCATCTTGATCTTGCTTGTTCCGGAATACCCACTTGGTGCCAATGACATTGTAGTTCTTTGGACGCTCAACTAGTTCCCAAACTTGATTTCTTTCAAAGTTGTTGAGCTCTTCGTGCATTGCATTGACCCAATCACAATCCATCAAGGCTTCATCTATCTTCTTTGGTTCAATGGATGAGACAAATGAATAGTGTTCACAAAATGATGCCAATCTTGATCTTGTTTGTACACCACTTCTAATGTCACCAACCACTTGATCTAGAGGATGATCCCTTGCAATATGAGTTGGTTGGAGAACATGAGGTTGAGCACTTGAATTCGGTTGATCACTTGGTTGAGATGATGTACTAGTCACTTGATCTTGCAATTGAGAACTGCTAGCTTGAGATTTATCTTGAGATCCACTAGCTTGCACATTTTGAGGTATAATTACTTGATCTTTGTCATCTTCAACATCCACCACTTGAGTTGGCCTTATGTCCCCAATATCCATTTCCTTCATGGCTTGTATCAATTGAGTACCTCTCACATCATCAAAATTTTCCTCTTCATCTTGTGAGCCTTTGGTTTCATCAAATTCCACATCATGCACTTCCTCAATTATGCCATGAGTGAGATTCCAAACTCTATATGCTTTGCTTGTGGTGGAGTAACCGAGTAGGAATCCTTCATCACACTTCTTCTCAAACTTGCTTAATCGAGTGCCCTTCTTGAGAATGTAGCATTTGCATCCAAACACTCTAAAGTATGCAATGTTGGGCTTTCTTCCATTCAACAACTCATATGGTGTCTTCTCTAGTAGCCTATGACAATAAAGCCTATTTGAACAATAGTTGGCGGTATTGATTGCTTCGGCCCAAAAAAGAATGATCCACATTGTATTCACTCAACATTGATCTTGCCATGTCAATCAAGGTTCTATTCTTCCTTTCAACTAGCCCATTTGATTGAGGAGTGTACTTGGCCGAGAATTGATGCTTGATTCCAAAGTCATCACATAGCTCTTCAATTCTTGTGTTCTTGAACTCACTACCATTGTCACTTCTCACTTTCTTGATTGAGGTTTCAAACTCATTTTGGCTTCTCTTGACAAATGCCTTGAATGTGTAAACACTTCACTTTTATCGGCAAGGAAGAATACCCAAGTGTATCTTGTGAAGTCATCCACTATCACAAATCCATATTTGTTTTCACCAATGCTCTCATACTTGGTAGGGCCAAATAGATCCATGTGCAACAACTCAAATGCCTTGCTTGTGCTCATCATGCTCTTGTTAGGATGAGTGTTGCCAACTTATTTGCCCATTTGACATGAACTACATAGCTTGTCTTTCTCAAACACAACATCTTTCAACCCTCTAACTAGATCATGCTTGATTAGCCGGTTGAGTTGCTTCATGCCAACATGTCCTAGCCTTCTATGCCATAGCCAACCCATGCTTGATTTGGTGATCAAACATATTGTCAATTGAGCTTCACTAGCATTGAAATCCACAAGATAAAGATTCTCATATCTAAAGCCTTTGAATATCAAGTTGCTTCCATCAACACTCACTATCTCAACATCATCAACACCAAATATACATTTGAATCCAAGATCACACAATTGAGTCACGGACAAGAGATTGAAGTTGAGAGATTCCACTAGCAACACATTGGAAATGGACATATTATTTGTAATTGCAATCTTTCCCAAGCCTTTGACCTTGCCTTTGCCATTGTCACCAAAAGTAATACTATCAACACCATTGCCACTTGATGAGATTGATTTGAACATTCTAGAATCCCCGGTCATATGTTGAGTGCATCCACTATCAAGCACCCAATGCCTTCCTCCGGCTTTATAATTGACCTACAAAAGCAAATCAATTCTTCTTAGGTACCCAAACTTGCTTGGGTCCTCCAAGGTTAGTCACTAATCTTTTGGGCACCCAAATTGCCTTCTTCTTTGGGCCAACAATGGGAGCACCAATGAACTTAGCTTTCACACCATTAGTACCCTTGGTGAGCAAATAACAAGAATCATAGCAAATAGAGGATATGTTAGTATTCTTCTTGTTCTTGCAATATTGCTCTACATGCCCCACTTGCTTGCAACTAGAGCAAAATTGACCATTGCCCTTGACAAAACTAGTCTTGTGAGGAACAAAGGCCGCCTTGCCATTCTTGGGGGTATAGCCCAATCCCTCTTTGTTAAGGGAGAATCTTTGGCTACCCAAGTACTTTAGCAAGCGGGCATCTCCACCATAGGCCTTGCCTAGGGCATGAGTGAGCTCATTCACCTCTCTCTTGAGAGTCTCATTCTCCACCATGAGCGAGGCATCACAAGTGAAACTATCACTAATAGTAGATGTGGCATTGCTTGAGCTACAAGAGGGGTTAGTGGGACCAACAATAATAGGAGTATAGAATGCTTCATCAAGAATATCACAAGTTACTCCTACGTTGCAAGTGTCTACAACATCCTCAATCTTAGCTTGATCAAAGAGGGAGGAGTGAGCCTTTTTAAGCTTGGTGTGAGCTTTCTCAAGCTTCTCATGGGCTTCCATTAGCCTCTCATGAGTAGCATTTAGTTCATCAAAGGATTGCTCAAGAGCTTTCTTGCTCTTGCGCAACTCTTTGCACTCCTTCCTCTTTTCCTCAATATAAGAGTGAGCATCTCGTAGCATGCTAATGAGGTCCTCCTTTGAGTACTCCTCATCATCACTCTCACTATCGCTCTCATCATCGGATTGTACCTTGGATGGCTTAGCCATTAAGTATGTCGATGGAGCATCAAAGAATGAAGGCTTGTTGGAGATGGCAAGACTAGCAAGTGCCTTCCTCCTTGACTTCTTGTCATCTTCACTCTCATCATCACTATCACTTGAAGCATCACTATCCCATGTTACACAATAAGATTGCCCCTTCTTCATCTTCTTGAGCTCAAGCTTCTTCTCCTTCTTTTCCTTCTTGTCCTTCTTGTCCTTCTTGTTTTTCTTCTTCTTGGCATCTTCATCACTATCATCATCACTTGAGAGAGGACAATCGGCAATGAAGTGATCTTTGCTCTTGCACCGAAAGCATCTCTTGGTCTTGATTGCATCTCTTCTCTTTCTAGCTCCATAGCCCTTCTTCTTCATGAATTTGCCGAACTTGCGTACAAGAAGAGCCATTGCTTCATCATCCACTTCACTTGAGCTTGTGCTAGCTTCATCACTTGATTCTTGCTTTTTCTTGCCTCTTGATGAAGTAGCCTTGAATGCAACCACTTCCTTGTCTTTCTTCTTTTCTTTATCTTTCTTCTCATCCTTTTGAGATCCCCCTTCCCGGTCCACACGGTAGGTGTCATGTGTGACCACCTCACCTAGTACTTGGTTAGGGGTCTTGGTGTCTAATCCTTCTCTCACTAACATGGTGACCAAGAACTCAAATCTTGAAGGTAGACTTCTTAGGAACTTGTGAGAGAAATCCGCATTCTCCACCTTCTCACCCAAACTCTTCAAGTCATTTACAATAACTTGCAAGCGGTGATACATCTCTGGCACACTCTCATCATCTTGCATCTTGAAACTTGAAAGCTTGTCTTTGAGGATGTAAAGCTTGGCATCTTTACGTCTTGTGTGCCCTCATAGGTCTTCTCCAACCTAGTCCACACATCATGAGCCCTCTCCAAATCCTTGATTTGCTCAAACACTTTTGACTCTAAGGCTTCAGAGAATGTGTTGATTGCAATGTCATTGAATTGGAGCTTCTCTTCTTCTCTTGGAGTTGGGTCGGTTGGATCAATCACAGCAAAGTCTTTGTCCACAACCTCCCAAACCTTTCTATTCAATGATTTCAAGTAGGCACACATCTTCCGCTTTCAATGATCATAACCGGTACCATCAAAGTGCGGTGGCTTCCCCACATGGTTGATATGGTTGACTTGAGCCATTTTAACACCGAAGGATGTTAAGCCTTAATCAACGGTGACCTCGGCTCGATACCACTTGAAAGGTCCTAAATGGCTAGAGGGGGGGTGAATAGCCTATAAAAATTCTTGCAAAGCAAAGAAACAAACCGGTTAGTATAACAAAAGGCAAAAGCAAGTGTTGCGCTAGCCTAGTGAGGGTTGCAAGCCAACCTAGACAATTCTAGCAAACCTAATACACTAGGCACACTAAGAATAGGGTCCTTAGCAACACAACTAGGCTACACAACCTAATACACTACTTTGCACAAATGTAATCACAAGGAAGGAAACCGAAAGTACAAACCGTGCCTTCGAAGATGACCAATCACCGCCTTGTCTATACAATGAAACCCGAAGAGATGATCCAATAGAGAAATCCAAGTTGATCTCGAAGGATTAAGCCACACAAGAATACCAAGAGACACAAGATTTTTATCCCGAGGTTCACGTGCTTGCCGGCACGCTACTCCCCGTTGTGTCGACCACACACTCGGTAGTTCGGTGGCTAATTGGCCTCACAAGCCAAGCCCTCACCGGGCACCACAAGAACTCACACAAGGTGAGGGTAACTCAATGACACGAGATTCCACTAAGGATTCCTTTCGCGATCTCCCGCGGGGTGGGATCAACACCCCTCACAAATCACCTCCGGAGTGGCCAAGAACAATCTTCAACCTTGCTCAACTCCGGCTCGCTGCTCTAACCATCTAGGTGACGGCAATCACCAAGAGTAATAAGCTCAATCGCAGCAAGATCGCTCACTAGTGCCACTAGATGCTCAATCACAAGGCAAATGCACTAGAAGCTCTCCCAATCACTTTCTAGATCAATCAAGATGAATGCAAAGTGAGGGAGGGAGTTTTCTTAGCTCTAGGGGATGTCAAGTATGTCAAAGTGCCAAGAGAGATTCCCCAAGCCGGCCAAACAACTTATATAGGCGCCCACCAAAGCACCCAACCGTTACACTCAAACGGCCTGTCTCACAAGACTGACCGGACGCCCGAGACGGCCTGAACGGACGCGTCCGTCCAGCGTCCGGTCGCACATAAACGCCCACGTGTACTAGCCGTTTGAATTTTACCGTTCGCGCCCTACGCCATCGATCAACTCGCTAGCCAAGCATCGACGGATGCGTCCTGTGCTAGCACCGACGCCAGCACAAGTGGAGTCCGGTCGTTACCCGCAGAGCTCCAAAACGTGAAAATCTTGACCGACGCGTCCAGTCCATGGTGACCGGACGCGCCGACCGTCCCGCTCGCCTGAAACCCTTCTCCGTCCGTGCTGACGTCACGACGCCGGCGCCGACCGACTCGCACCGGGCGTCGGCCGCGCGGCGTCCGGTCACACCTGAAAAATAGCGGACGCCGGCAACTGACCGGACGCGTCCGGTCCCTACCTGGACAGCGTCCGGTCACCTCAGTGACTGCACTTCATCCGAAAAACCTCCGAGTCCCGCCTCGCGAGCTCGGCGGGAGGGTTCCACACCAAAACACCATCACCTCTTGCCCTCATGTGCCAACACAAAAGTGTCTCTTCACTTATGTACGTGTGTTAGCATTTTCAATAGATTTTGCAAGAGTTAGCAAGCACACTAGGTCCCTAATGCATATGCAAAGTCATTGCTCACCTAGTGGCACTGAGATAACCGATATTGCGCGACATCGCCCCTCTTAATAGTACAGTTATCAATCCTAAACCCGGCCATCAACTTCTCTACACGCCTATGGCCGGCAAAATGGAAATGCCCTAACATATACCTGTGCCTCTAGCATTCCATCTTGCTCATCATCTTCCTTCATCTTCAAGTGTGGTACTTGATCACTTGCGGTCTTCACGACACCTTGATCACCACTCCACCACTTGGCTTGGACCTCCCCTTTCTCTAATGCTACACACTTAGCAATAGGGTTAGTCCTAGGTTTCATCAATTAGCCAAAACCAAACTAGGGCTTTCACCGGCGGCCAATGCATGGTCACGATACTGGGGAGCAGCACTGGGCAGTCGCCGGGGCCGAGGTCGACAGGAGGCCTCTAGGACGTGGTGCTGCAGACGGTACCGGGCCTCCGGACAAGGGCAGCACACGTAGGAGCGGGTCTCCGACCGTGGCTGGCCACGAAGGAACACGACTGTGACAAGGTGCATCTCATGTTTCTTTCCTCCTCAGCATCTGAGTTCGGATCTAAATTTCCACACGTTCTATTGGCTGCTTGATTTTGGGGAGCATGAAAGCGACGTGAAGGCCTGATCTGGATTGTTTTTCCTCTTCTATTGGATTCTTGATTTTGGGCAGTATGAACGAGACGCGAAGATGGAGTTCCATGGAGGTCGTTGGTGTGACTTGCATGCATCCGCAGCCGTGGCCTGGGAACGAGAGTAGGTGCCACACAGAGCTAAAGTTCGACACATCGCAGAGTTCATGATGGTATGGTTTCCTTCTCGAATTCTTTTCATGTCGTTCATGTTCCTCCCAATTTTTCCACAAATTTAAGTACAGAACGGTTTAGCAATCCGTGATGGGTTCTTGGTTGTTTATACTATTTACCTCTTTCGAGAAAAGAACAGTTTAGCAAGATCGATAGCAGCATTGCTCTTTCTGTACCTAATAAAAGTTAATACATACTATTTGTTTGTTGACCAAATAAATCGTTGATAAAGTAATTCTAACAGAGACTCAACTGATTATCATATGCTTTTACATGGTTTGGACCAACAGATTAGACAGAGGACGGTTCAACTAATCTTTTCTGATCTTCACGTGCAGGATTACTAGGAGTATCTGTATACTCTTTCGTTTTTTCAAGTTGACTGTGCATCTGGGTGTCATAGAGAACGAAATCATGCTGGTGAGAAAGCACGTCACTAGCCTACTTAATTTACTTTTGGATTGGGCCAAAATCGATGAAATTATAATCCAAGAATCGAAAGTCATCGCCCATTGCAGTAGTTGTCTGCATTGTTTCTTGTGTAGGATGAGCAGAGAGAATACATTGAAGTATGGAATTGCCCTTTTAATTCTTTCCATTCGTTCATTTCCAGGAACCCAATTGAGCCTACAATGCACTTGTTCTAGGAGATCTCTTGCCTACTGCTACTGTGAGTGAGCAAGTTCTTCCAGAATAATTAATTGGCCACCACAATGAGGACACTTCTCCCTGTTGCTAATGATAGAGTGACTATCGGAGCCTGTAAAGGATGACCAGGTGATGGAATCTTGGATTCATTACCTGGAGGCCATGAATGGAGATGCATCCCTCATCATAAAGCAATGAAAAAGGAGGAAGAGCAGCTTGAAGACATATGGACCAAGACAGAGAAGAGGAGGAAACCAGGAAGAGGGGGGAGGCTACAATACTTGCTGTTCATCCGGAGACACAATATAGCAAGTTAGATGAGGTGCTTATGAAGACAACTCATTGGAGCTTCTACTTAAGAGAAGATGGATAGATTGAGCGAGTATGAAATTCCTACTGTGTGTCGAACCCATTTTATATGTTTTTCAATCTTTCCGTGTTCTGCTTCCTTTAATTTGCTGACGATGGTGGTGTTGCTTGGTTGAGCTACGAAAGTTCAAACCTCAGATGAAGGGCCACAGATAGAAGTGGAGAAGAATGGTGTGGCTGGAAAGCTCAAACCAGGTTTTTGTGTATGTGTTTGTTGTGTGACATTCATTATGTGACACAATGAAGTGTAATAATTCATACATAATGGGAAGTATTGAGGACTAAATTTTTGTTACAGATGTCATTATTTGATTGTTTCCATTTGCATCCCTAAAATAAATCCGTAGCGTTAGCACGGGCACTCTACTATTTACACTAGTCCATGAACCAATGCTCTCACATGGATGGAATCTTAGCTGGGAAAAACACAAGCAATCGTATATATAATTCTGACTAAAAAAATTACTTATATTAAACTGTATCTTTTTTCGATCACTTTGTTTATTTTCTAGCGCAACAGACATAACAAATACTTTTTACTCTCTATCTAGCTATAATAAGCTTACCAACAGCATGCTGTATAGTGCCACCAAGTAATACCCTGGTCCCCCGGTGGCATGGCGAATGCCGACCTCTACTGCTCCTCCGGTCCAACGGACGCTTGTGCTAGTGTACACCGTGGTTGATTCTGTCAGCCGTTGCTGTTTGCAACTCTAGAGCAGCCACCGGAGCTTTGCTTACACCTCAATGACGTCCCAAGCAACGACTTCAACTCAGTTATCCAGAGTTTGGCCACATCTAGGAAGACTCAAGAAGGCTAGCTTGGGCCCTTAATTTAAATAAAAAAACTTGTCAACTATAAAGTTTCATAATATTTCGAGATCTACAATTTTTATTTAGGAAGTTTCTCCATTCGCATGATGATTTTGAATGAAAAGTAGCCAACTACAAAGTTTCATAACTTTTTGACATCTATAGAGTTTATTTTGGTTGTTTTTCCATTTGAGGTCATTTGAAAAATTCAAATTTTTAAATTTTTTCAAATACAGACGCAATTTTATGCGTGACAAAGATGAATTCAAAAGAAAAAATTGCCAATTACAAAATTATTTAACTTCTCAAGATCTACAAAGTTTATTTTGGTTGTTTGGTCATTAGTTCATTAGACATGGTGGTTCTAATATTATTCACAAATTTTATATATCTCTCTTTCAGTTTCAGAAACTACAAGAGAGATGTAAAATTTGTGAACATATTTACTTTTACTTTGTTAAATGAACAAATGACAAAAATAAAATGTAGATTTTAAAAAGTTACATAACTTTGTAGTTGAATTTTTTTATTTAAATTAATTTACTGCTCTAAAATATGTTTTCAAATTTTCTTTGCCGATCGAGTGAAAAAAACCACTCGACAAAGGAACTCTTTGCCGAGTATCAAAACGGCAAAGATTTTCTTTGCCGAGTCTTTTATTTGACACTCGGCGAAGGGTATTTTCGCCGAGTGCTCAAAAAACACTCGGCAAACCATGCAGCAATCGACAAAGAGTCGTATTCTGGTAGTGATTGAAGATAGAGCTCGATTCGTTTCGTTCTTGACAGCGGAAGCTCTATGCTTCTTTCTATGGGGAGGTTTGGCTAGACGAAGCGCTAAGGCACACGGAGATAGAGATAGAGCTCGCCCACCACGTGTTCCACCGCGAAGTGGAGCCATGGCGCATGCGTCCAGCCAGGATGCCGAGGTCAAGGCCTTGGTGGTCGGCGGAGGTGAAGACGCCGAGGTGCTCGAGGATAGGAGCTACTATGTAGGCACTGAGAGCAGCGTTGACACTCGACAACGTCGAGGAACGAGGCTGGTGCTGCCACCGCCGATCGCGGCGCGACGACGACGAGGCGAAGCTTGGGCAGGTGCGCCTAGACGTGGCGCCAGCGGCAGGAGAGCATGCTGGTGCGCACAGCGGCATCAGCGGAGCCGAGGCGGACCAAGATGTCGTGCAGCAGCTCGTCAGGGAGGCCGCTGATGTGGTCCTCGCCGGAGCGGTAGCGGCGTTGATCCTCACCCATAGGAGTTGAAGTCGAAACGATTGGAAATTTGGGGATTGGAGGTTTCAGTACGTGTTAGACTCCATGTGGCCGGCGTGGTCTCCTCCGTGGACAACATCGACGCAAATGGGCTTCCGGAACTTTTGCACCCTCTGGTTGGCAGGATGTGCATAGGTGGGTCAAAAATCAACGGTCAACCAGGAAAGTCTCTTATGTATATAAGATATTTTTCTTTTGACAATTATTCCACTAGTTCACCAACCCGTGCTCTCGTACGGGGTAGAATCTTATGAAACCCTAACTAATAAGAACTACTTATATTTAATATCTTTTTTGTCTTCACTAATATCCTAAAATAATAGCTATAATAGGTACTTTATAGTCTATATGCAATTGTGATAATCTATCAAATATTGATTTTTTTTTATCCATATCCATAGGTTTTTTTACAAAGCTCCTCTGTGTATCTCCAATATACATTTAGTTAAAATATTTGCTTAACCTATGATAACTTCAGTTGCAGTCCATATTCTGATAACATGAACCAAAATTTTGTTTCTTTTTCTAAATTTTAAGCTTATTAATTCCTCATATACAGCCCGTACTCTATCACAGTTTAGAATCTTATGAGACGCTAGTAACTAATAAGAATTACTTATATTAAATATATTTTCTTGTGTTAATCTATCAAACATTGATTTATATATGTTTTTCCATCCATATGGGTAGGTTTCCTACATAGCACCTATGTGTGTCTGTAATATACATTTAGTTAAAACATTTGCTTAAATTATGATGATTTTAGCTACAATATATATCTTGATGATATGAACCAAAATTTTGATTCTTTTCTCCCAAATTCTAATCTTATTAATTCCTCATATACAATAGCTATTATTTAGAATGGTGATTATAGTCTACCAATTTGATGGCAAAATGTTTTAGATTTTTATGAGAATTTTAGGATCTATATTTTTATTTCTACTGATTTCATGAGTTATAATTTCTGGATTAGTCTTTTTAGCACCATATGCCTTTAGCTGAAACATAAATAAACATAACCCATATAAAAAACTCTTCTTTCATCCCCTTATGTGATATCATGGAAAATATATAATTTAACCTTTAGCTTTTGATCTGGTTGTTGTAATATTTTGTTTACATGTCTTAATTTAAAATTCTAATTCTTATTGTGTTGTTCCTTAAAATTTTTCATGTTTTATTTTATTGAAAAAATATTCTAGGTCATAGGGTACCCTAGACAGTCATAAGTTGTTGCTTTATCATGCAACCATGGCACTCATTGTTGTATTGTATTAGTATTGTTTGTTAAATTGGTTGTATTGTATTAGTATTATTTTATTACACACATAATTCTTAAAATTAGGTTACTAATATTCATATGATATAATATTTCAATCAAAATGTTTAAAATTGTTTCAAGACAGCAACTTGCCAAATTTATTGTCATAAGAGTTAATATAACTTAAAGTGAACTATAAGTATTATTATTTTGTTTAATAACGATATACTTCCTTGTTTAATAAGCTTATGAAAATAAATATTTATAATAACATAAGTTCAAATTGTGGATGTTGAACTATTGTTCCTAATAGCTTATATTAGCATTTACATGTAAATTTGAGAGGTTTTTCTCTATTTTTTATAACAGTTCAGGTGGATAATTTAGGTATAATTTATATTAGTATATATTACTTTACATTATCTTTTATAATGTCATGTATGGGGGTAATTTGAATACAAACTTAGGGGTCAAAGTATTATCTTCCTAATGATTAACGTTTTAAAAATATTATTTATTAGTTTAATTCTCTCTTGTAATTGTGGAGGTTTGAATTTTTCCATAGATGCTTTATTGATAGCTCCATGGATCATGGTCACCTAATTTTTTTTTTTTGGCGTCATTAGCATGTAATTTAAAGTAATTTAGTGACATTAATTTTATTATGGTAAAAAATTATATATGATGGTTAATAGGGATTATATCAAAACATATTTGTGCAAAGTAATCCAAAGATATTAAAATAAAAATAAAAATTATATCTAATTGCCAATAAAGATCATAACATGTACATTGCATCAGACAAATTAAATTATAATTATGGAAGCTGGCAAGATGGCCATACTGTTAGTCTACATGTGTGGCCGTTGACATCATTGATGTAGATGCCATGAATGCTGAATCTCGTGCCACCGGTGGCCTATGCACGACCGGATGCCAGCTTCCTCTATTTGTATGCTCAAATGCTGCAGATGGTGCTGCTGGTAAATAGGTTCGCTCCAATCTTCCATGTCCAACCTGAGGGCTTTGTACCCGTTGATGGAGAATCGAGGCCTGGTGTCCCCGTGCAGCAGGTTGCTAGCTGGCTTGTGTGCATCCGTGGTGATCAAAGATGTGATTAGCGATGAGCCCATTTGTGAGTCAACGTCAGATGAGACACTTTTGTTGACGATGAGAAGAGCCTGCTTACCTTCCTCTTGCACCCAGTTTATATTAGATTCTCATTGGCATCTATCTCCTATAGGTGGGAACGGTTGCTGCATGGAGTCCAAGAGACGGAGCTAGACGATGGTGCAGCACAACGCCGCAGCCTGCCCTGCCATACACGTGGCTTGTCGCCCATCCTTCAACTTGGTAGAAGGCACCTGGTGGCTGCCGAGCACTGGGGTATTGCTATCGATCGGCGTGGCTGCCCAGCACAACTTGCCGCCCGTCCTGCACTTTTAGATGAGTACAGGAGGCCGGATTTCTCCCGCAGAGGGCGCATCAATTGGTATTGCTATCGATCGGAGCAAGGCCCCCGGGGTAGAGATGCACGTGTTGTCTTTGTCCTCCGCTTGCTTGCTCTCGGCCCGGCGACCACGAATCAGTTGCCCGGCGGCCGGTGCCGCGTGGAGTGGTACGTCTTGAGGCGGCGCCGCGGCGGCGTCCTCTTTTTCTTCCGGCTCGTGATTGGAAAAATAATGGATTTATCTTTTCCTTCTGTCTTTATACGTACTCCCTCCGTCCCAAAAAAAATAATGTTTTGGGTGTTCGTGCCACAAGTTTGACTCGATTTATAGAAAATAAGTATAATATTTATATCTCTAAATAAATTTATTAAAAAACTAGATCTAAAGATCTTTCCGACAATACTAATTATGATACTAATCCATGATATTTATTATTTTTAAAAATTGCCGGCAATCATTTCTCGGGAAGCGAGAACGCCATTCTTTTTGGGACGGAGGGAGTAGGTTTTAAAGTAACAACTTTTTTCTTTTATCTATAATAATAATAATGGCAAAGGTGGGTAATTTTTTAGGAAATAAAGTAGATCTAATGGTTACCGGTTGGCAGAGTCTATAGATTTGACGGTCAGATGTTTTTGATTAACGTAAGAATTTTTAGTATTTATTTTTTTTTTTCTTAGCGCATCTGGTGAGAATTAACGTGGTGCCTGGGCCTCTAATTAGTAATAGTAAGATATATGGACAAATTGCCTTTTTTCTCAATCAAGTATGGCATGTCGATCGTTGATTTAATTAACAAGCTACAGATAGAGTAACTTTTTCTCCTTGATTGGAATTCTCTTCTTATTGATGGAACATGGATCGTGAGGAGTCAACTTTACAGAACAAGAGTCAACAAGCTATGAAGGATGACTACTGGAGCAAGAAGTATGGGGATCTTTTTTTTTTTTTTTATTTTATTTCGAGTTCATCTTGTATACATGAGTGATGTGTTTGGACATTATTCCGGTATAGTAAACGTAAGTTGAGACATGTGTTCATGCAGGTAGCTATAGCTAAATTGTTACAACATCCTCAAAAAAAAGAATATATCCCAAGCTGGATTATTTTTCATCGATTATCTTAGAAAATCCCGAGTCCCGACGTACCAACATCTACGGCCAGAAAGATCCCAGCAAGAGCCGTCACTGTGGAAAAACTAAACTCCACTAAAGTCAAACAGCTATGGCCAGACAGGTACTGGGAGGAATATTGATATGCAGTAGTCAATTAATGGTCTGCCACGTGCTTGACTAAAAAAAGAAATAGAGATGCAACGGCAGCAGGTTTTAAGAACTAGAAATTGATAGACGAGACCCGAAGCCAAGCAAACTATTCTTCATATATGACTATTTTTCTCACATGGTAAGACCATTGATAAATAGATCCAAGCTCTGAGATGAAGACAGAGAGATGTTGTACCTATGCGCTTGAATAATTGATATTGTCGCCCCATGTGTATGACTAAAAATATATAGTAACACCCCTCTGAACCACACAGTTCTAGAAAGGATGACAGGAATGTGTGTGAGTATATATAGGACATCCGGCCTACTCTCATATGTCTAACAGGCCGGCTGCTTCCCTCTTGTTGTTTGTTGGCTTTTGGCTTTTGGTAACATAATACTCGATCAGGATGGTGTCACCCATGGCAGCCGTAACCGAAACTCTGCACATGGTTTCAGGAGATGGAGATACGAGCTACGCTCGGAATTCCATTCTTCAGGTATCCAATATACTATCTTTCTGTGCCTCTCCTTTTGACTTCTGTCTGAATATATACTTCTGTTGTATAAAAAATACTGTCACTGTCACTCCAATGAGTCTGCACACTTACACGTAACAGTAAGATAGTTATGTTTAACAAGAAAAGGGGGAATTTTTTTAAGCAAAGAAAAGGGGGGTTGGTGGTTGTTTCAAACAGGACCCTCAGGTTTATTCTTATGAGAACTGATCTATTAAGGCTGGTTCAAAGTCCTCAATAAGCTGCAGAAAACTAAACTTGACACAAATTGATATTTAAACCATGGAAATGTTGCTATAAACCCCGAAAAATAAGATATGAGACATTTATTTACATTGTAACCTGCACAAGAAAAAAGATCGAAGTAGAGAAACAACAATCAAGCTATATACTCTAGCTCCATATTATAGACGAATCACGAAACACACAAGTAATAATGGTCGTACAAACATTTCATGAAATTGCATATTGTGTGCAGTATATATGTAGTATATAATTGGTATAAGTACTTTGCAATTTTAGGTGGCATGCTGATTAATAGCTCTACCCAATTAAAAAGCAATATATTTTAGTCAATTACAAAATTAGCATACCTGTTTTCCGTAGTTATTGGTAGGAAACACTGGTCTCTTACTGTCTAGCAAGACTAATGTTGGAATTTTTCATGCATCCTGCAGGGTGGCGAGCAAGGAAACTTAAAGCCTATGATAGAAGAAGCCGCCGCAAGGCTTCTGGATGGTGCCAACCAACAATTCTCCCGTGGCATGGTGATTGCCGACCTGGGCTGTTCCTCCGGTCCAAACGCGCTTGTGCTTGTGTCCACGGCAGTCGATGCTGTCCAGCGTCACTGCTTGCAGCTCCAGCAGCAGCCACCAGAGCTTTGCATAAACCTCAATGACCTTCCAAACAACGACTTCAACTCAGTTATCAGGAGTCTGGCCACATATTGCAGGAATACCCAAGAAGCTGGCTTTGGTCCAATCATAACCAGCATCGTTCCAGGTTCATTTCACGGGCGGCTCTTCAACAAGCGTAGCCTCCATCTAGTCTGCTCAACCGCTAGCTTGCACTGGCTCTCTAAGGTTAGTAGCATGAGTAAAACGGATGGATCATTTTACAGTTAGTTTTGCTTGGAATTTATATAGTTGTTGCAAGTTTGACTATGCTGGTGAGTTGAATAATTGTTATTTTGCGCTACATATATAAGAGCTCAACATGGCACATATATATACATATGACAAAAACTTGTAGTGTGTCATACCGAACCAAACAATGTACAGGCACCTGAAGACCTCGTGAAGAACAGAATCCCGTTCTACAACAGGGACATGGAGGTGAGGCGTGCTCAACGTTCTACTGTCCTCAAGGCCTATGCTCGGCAGTTTGAAGAAGACTTTACCCAGTTCTTGCATCAGCGAGCTCAAGAAATAGTTCCTGGAGGACGGATGGTTTTTTCAATGCTTGGACAGCGTTATGATGAAAAACCGGACAGCGCCCTTGAGTTTACGGAATTTCTAAATGCCATTCTGCATAAAATGGCATCAACGGTATGACAACCATGCGTCCATGCATCACATATCTAGTAATAGTATTTTCTACATGGTTTTAGCCTCCACCCTCACGGCCCGGTCCGGTGCTCACCTAGCTCCTGTTCGGCCTGCGAGTAATCGAGCGTGCGTGGCCTGGTGAGTGTGGCCAAGGCAGAGAGCCGGTAGCTGAACAGGGATTGCAGCAGCGGGTATGAGTTCTGCTCCACCATCGGGGATGGAGTGAGACCGCTCACCATTGCCGTTGCGGATAATGATGGTGAATGTGCTTCCAGCATACAGACAGGGAGCAATATGCCTGAACCTGCTGGGAATACCATTATTATCGGCAATTGAGTTAGGGAGGAAGGAGGAAGTGGATGCAATAGACAGGGACGGACGCGGTCGCGCACCGCTCACGAGGCTGCGAGGAGTCGTCTGTGTCATCGTGTGACTAATTGCAATTACTGGAGGACAGGCACCCGATGATGGCATAAAAAAGGATAGGAACCCGGTAGGAGGGTGGGAACCAAGGGAAGGGGTTAATTGCAATTTACATGCCATGTTGGCTGTTGTGTGTACATGTGTCGGATTTATGGACCACAGGTTAACCACTGAAAAAGTTTATAGGTACTAACACTGCACTTTTAAAGTTCATATAGACCTAGATGACAGATAGGCAAAAGTTAGTAGACCTGTGTATTGCATTTAACTCTTAAGTAATTATATACTCTGATGTCACTGCACCATAACATTTGTGCATATGTATATTTTGGGGATGATTATGCCCTTATTAATAGGGTTTCATCGACAAGGAGAAACTTGACTCTTTCTACATCCCTATTTATGGGCCATCGGAGAAGGAGTTGAGGGAGATCATAGAAGCTGAGGGTTCATTTTCAATCCACAAGATTGTTGTCCATGAACCTACCATCTATGTGGGGAGAGGAAACTCCACGGCGAAGACGAGGGCACGTGGGATGAGAGCTGTACTAGATCCACTCATAGTGCAGCATTTTGGAGCATCTGCAGAAGCTCTGGATGAGTTCGGAAGGATCGCGGAGAAGAACATCAAAATGACACCTCAAGATGAGTATCCCAGAAAACCTAGGGCTTTCATTGCTGCATCCCTCATGAGGAGGACATGACGAAAACATTAGTTTGGGAATGAATAAGAGAGTTGCAAAGTTTCATATATTTATAATTTGTTGGAACAAGTAAAACCATGTATGGTTGTTTTCACCCAATTTTAGAACTAGATAGCGTTGTGAATCATCCCATGCATATCAACAGTAAAAAATGATGAACTTTGTTGGATATGTACACCTCTTTGACTGTTTCAATCACTTTCTCTATTTTCTAGTCACTTCCTTCGATGTATTATTACTCACACCATAAAGCACTTGGTTTAATTGGATAGTTCACTTCACAATTCACATGAACAAATCTTAAATAGGGAGGTAGCACAAATCAGAATATCACACTAATAATTAACGAGAGATAAATAATTGTATTGGTCATTAGCTGAATGAATAAACTTGGATGCACCCAGCACCCTTGTGCTAGAAGTGCGATGTCGGTGCCAGTGGTAAGGTGCCCCTCCTTCGAGACATCTCTTTTGAGGGTCCAAGCATTCTCGGTTTCATACAATGACATTTTTATCTATCAGGTGGTGCCATGCTGGTTTCAATTAACTAGCTGAGATAGTAATTTTTTTCTTGTCTTCCTGATACAAATATGCGAGGGCCTGCACAAGGAATAGAGGAGGATCTCGAATGTTCACATAGTTAATACCAAACATTTTAGAATGATCTTGAATGTTCACATGTTAATACCATACATATAGTGGCCAACCTGAGCTACATGTTTGTTATTGACAATTTTTATAGTCATGTAGAGTCTTAAATATGTGTTTTAAATTCAAATATTTTAAGACTCAATTTTTAATGTTTTCAAACAATCTCGGATGGAGATACATCCTATACCAAAGTTATAGTACTTGTTTAAAACTTTGTAGTTATTTTTTCACATGGGTTCATTTTGTAGTCAAAATATTCAATATATCACTACAAATTTTGATATAAAACAATAGCATAATAAGTAGACATGAATAAGGCCCCATTTGGCACAGCTCCTCCACCGGCTTCAGGAGCTTTTTGGAGCGTTTTGTGCCAACGGGATAAAACAAAACGGCTCCACATGCGAAGCCCCTTAAATCGTGCTCTCACAGACCTCTGAGATGGGATGGAACTAAAAATTGTAGCTTCACCCGGCTTCACTTTATCCTACATGGCGTTCTGTGAGACCACGTTTTAAGGAATTGCATATATGAAGCTGTTTTGCCAAATGGTTTACCAAAACGGCTCCAGCTCCACCTATAGAGCCGTTTATGGAGCCGAAGCCAAAATAAATGGCTCCACTAGTGAAGTGGAGCCGTGCCAAACGGGGCCTAAGTGTATGGTATAGTGGTAGAGATGAGATAGTGGTTAGGTTGCGGGTTCAATTTTTTGACGTCACTATTTTCTGGCATTAATATAATGGAGCGGATATTTTAAGGCACCCACCTCTGTTAATAGGATTAACGGAGGCGGGCATGGCGTCCACCTCCGATACACCTAATTAACTAAGGTGTTCCATTAGAGACAGATGTTGTGCCCACCTCCGAAAATGATTTAAGTAGTCGGGTGTGCGAAGGAAAAGTTGTGGTTGGGATTCGCGTGGAAGTGGGGAAAACAGAAGTAACCATATAGCGGGCCTCCCTCTGGTGACCTAAATAATCAAGGACGAAGGGAGGATTTGGGTACCTATCCAAATTTAAAGGTGCACATAGCATATTTTTTGGCATAAGCATCTATATTTAGCTATGGGGGAGGTCAGGTAAGAGCTTTGCTGGAGCTGCTTTTAATACAGGTATGTTGAGACCTGTATTCTGCATTGTTACAATAAGTTTATATCGGGAGCTGGATTTTTCATCAATTATCTTAAACAGCTAAAAAGGTCCTGCAAGAGCCGGCACTTGCAGAAAAGCTATCCTGATGTTAAAGTTGAGTTCTTGTCACATTGAATATCATGATGCTAATAAGGAGTATCAAATATGAGTTAATTATAAAACTAATTACATAAATGGAGTCACAAGAAAAATTTGTTAACATTAATTAATCTATCATTAGCACATATTTATTATAGACAAGCTAGTTTTTGGTTGTATGTATAGAAAAAGTCAAAGTGAATTGTGCATACTACTCGATTTCTTTGACCTTCAAAAGCATTCAATGGCAATGCCACACAATTGATGGGGTCTCCGTGACAGTGTTGCCGATAGTTGCGAAGGTGTGTGACTTGTTGATGACCTATTAAAAGTATATGCAAAATCAATTTTAGATAGAAGAGGATGTTTTGTCTCTACGTACAGAAACATTCAGAGATAAGAGCCGCCTCTAGAAGTTGATTTATCGAGGTGGCTCTCTATAAATCTTTGTCCAGAAATCATATTTTTTGGATTGAAAAATATCAAAACAGTATCCATGGAGAACCCACTAGCTGGCCACACGATTATTTGCACACTACCGTCATCGAAAATCAAACCCACAACATGTGGCTTTGTGCATTCATCCTCGAACAACTCCACCCATACACTACTTTATTCGTCCTCCTTATTGTACCGTCATCCTATTTTGAAGTCAGTTTTAGGACACAAACAAATTCAAAAGAAAATATTGTCTATTACAAAGTTACATAACTTTTTGAGATCTACAACACTCGTTATTTAGTGTTTCTCTATCTAAGGTCGTTTGAAAATTTTGAATTCTAAATGTGAGAAATCCAAATGTAATTTTTCATACATAGATAAATTCAAATGAAAAAGTTGACAATTACAAGGTTTCATAGCTTTTTGAATCTACAACTATTGTTTTGGTCGTTTCTATAAACTACATCGAGATTTAAGATAAGTCATTATAGGAAAACCAAAATAATTATAATTTAAAATAGAGGAAACAGTTCTTATAATAAGTATGGTCTTAGAGCATCGTCAAATTTTTTTTTCGAAACTCGTTCTATAAATCATCATTCATAGAGTATTTGCATAAAAAGTTTTTCTAAAACTCATATAAATCATTATTCATAGAAGCATTTGTATAAAATTATTTTCTATATCTTTTCATTCTTTAACATTTTTCCTATATCTTGTCCACACTGTAAAGAGCCATTCTTGTTCTATCTTTTGCTAGCGAGAAATCTGAAATAGATAATGGTTATATATAGATAATAATTTAAGGAAATTGTCGGATGGTATTTTTCTATCAAAATCTCTATTTTCAACAATTAGAAAGGATAAAGAGAGCGATTTGGAGTTGTTCTAATTACATCTTGAAAAAAATATATCTAAAGCTTACATATTCAAAAAGAATATATCTAAAGCTGGATTTTTATCTGTATGTATATAAAAAATCCCGGAGAACTACGAACATGTACGGCGTAAAAGCTGCCCCCAAGACCCGGCGCTTTGCGGAAAAACTGAAGTCCAACCAAGTACAAAGAACCTAGGAGGAAGATTGATGCAGTCGATATCATCTAGCATGATGTAGATATATATAGTGACTAGTCCGCTTGGAAATTCTCATGATTTCTCCCACATGGTAAGACCGTTCGTACAAATTCAAGTTGCGAGAGGAGGAGATGCACAAATCCTATTGTACCTACTCGCCTGATGTTGTCTGTCGCACCATGTGTATGACCAAAATTTTACCATAAGCTCATACTCCAAACGCTATATACCTACCTCTCTCTCTCTCTCTCTCTCTCTCTCAACATAGTTCATCATTGGTGCCAGAACAGTCCTATAAACAGTAGTACACACCTAATCGAACAGTAACAAATCTCATGAATAGTACCCACCCGGTATGAACAGTATCAGTATGAACAGTATGGATCCCATGAACAGTCCCTACCTAATATGAACAGTGCACGCTCGTTTGCAGCAGTATATACCTGTTAACGATAGTCGTCCTCACCCGTTAATCACTAGCACTCCCTTTGTAGCAGTATATATGCGTTATCCAAAAAATACATACCAGTCATAAACAGTACATAAATCTAGATTAGATCATTCCTTTCTAAAGAAAGTTCTTTCCAAAATAAAGGGTTCCATAATTCTTTTACAAATCAATACATTCCCTGCATATATTTTCCCACTATTATTATCCATGGCAATACGCAGGGGCCCTAGCTAGTTCATGATTTTTCCTCTTACACGGACATAAAAAAATCAGTGCTACATGCAGATATTATCTACCACGCCAGGACTTCTATGAGAAAAGGAGTGGAAAATGTCAATGGGACATTGGAAATAATGTGATCCGTTGCCTCAGATAGGCTGCCTAGTTTGCACGTCTCAGCCCCAGGCCATTTTCGCTTCTTCAGTTATGAACTGCATATTGAATTCTTACTCTACGTACAGCCCCAGATCTCTCTCACATCTGGTATGTTTGGTTTTTTCCCCATTAATACATCCTATTTGGATGACTGGTTTTTGAGTGAAAACCATTGTAAATTACCGGCCTGAAAGATTAATACATGTTAGCCTAGAGAACACAATTTATCTACCCCCACTTTTGGATAAAACAAACGGAAAAAATAAAATCATGTTCAGGTCATCAGAAATAAAAAAAAAAAGAACAACGGACATCGAGCTCATCTCGTCTCGCTTCCCCATCTAGCGGTGGCGTAGTAACGGCCCCGGCACCTTCTCCCTCCCTCCCCATCATGTGCCAGATGGCCCAGATCCAACATGTTTGGACTCCATGAAGGCCTTGCCCTGCTGCTGCATCATCCACCCTCCGTGGCTCTAGTGCGCGTCTGCCGGCAAGCGGTGCTCAGTGATGAGAATGGGGACAAGGAGCTGGGCGGCTGCTGCGTGCAGCCAGCGTATCGATGCTCCTTTGGAGGGGCTTCCATGGGGCGGCGGGATAGCAGCATTGACGGTGAACGATGAAGGGATCCGGCTTCGTGCGCCGACGTTTTTGCTAGAGGGCTCTTTGGCGAAAGCCTTGGCGATGGCGACATTGTTGAGACGTCGCTTCCCTGTTGAGGGCGTCGTGTTTTCCTCTAGCAGGGTCTTTCTAGGATGAAAACCTAGTCCACTTTGGACGTGCGACGGTGGCGCCATTGGTGTCGCTCCCTTCCTGAGGGCGTCACGTTAGGAATATCGTCATGTCTTCGATGCAGAGGCTGTTGTTCACGATCGGAAGTCGGAATTGCTCTTATCTGAGCTCGGCAATGATGACCGATGGCGGCTGTTAGCTTCGGATCCACTAGGAGGTCAATTGCGGGTGGCCCGCCATGGGAAGTCGGAGCTGCTGGCTGCTTGGCGGCCATGCTCGGCAACGATGACCCATGGCGGTGTGTCGTGTTGTACGTAGCCGTGTCGTGTAGGGTGGTTAGCCCTTCGGGTGCCTTTGGCATTTCGTTTGGCTAACCTTCTTGTACATTATATTCTTTCGACTTAATTGAGCGGCAGAGCCCCTGCCTTTGTTTAAAAAAACTATAAGTTCAGACAAAACAACCCGGCAGAAAGGAACAGCCCGGTTCAGATGAGCGTTGGCCACGAAAAAAACTATAAGTTCAGACAAAACGACCCTACAAAAAGGAACAGCTGGACACCAGCTAGCATTCATCTCCTCTTATTACAAGCCAAATAAGGCTGTCACAGACACAGGCTCACAGCACCAGAGCTGGGAAATTCAGTTGATCCCCGGAATTAGCACTTTGGTGGCTGCTTGCTCATCACACAATATATTGACAACCTTGATGATCACTAGGTTGTTGTCTCCATCTTTCTTCTGAAATTTTTCACTACATAATATTTTTCACATGTCTCCAGTCGAAACACACCCGCCTCCCTTTTCCAACAACATAGAATTCGACTTCAACATTTGGTCCATAAATGCTGCAGATCTTCTTACATATCTCCTTGCTTTCTAGAGAAGCTTGGAACTTCCTTTTGTTATAGTCAATGACCAAATGTTTTAGACTAGCGGTATTGCATTTTGATAGCAGCTCCACAAATTCCAATTCTTCATGAGCGCTTGTACAGGAAGTGACTGCTACCTCTTCAAGTGAGCTGAGAGCAATGTCATCAACCCTGCAACTCTCTGCCAAGCGGCAAGGGCAAGATTGTGGGCAAGAATACTGCTGAAAATAGGGGAAAATAATATTTGTATTAGTTGCATGGTTTCGGCCCATTAACATTAATGTATCTTAAGTGGTGGTGGCATATGTTATACTAGCTGTTTGTGTTTCAGGTAGTGCTTATAAACTAAATACGTTTTTTTTTTCTGGTGTGATTTCATTTGGCTTATAATCATGAATAGAGGTTAATGTACACAGAAACAAATATTACTGTAACCTCTCAGCCACACCTCAAGAAAAAAACATATTAGGAAACTCTCAAACCCTTTAATGATTAAACTTAAGAAGATTCTTGTAGAATGGATAGAGGCTTAATTAGAAATTACCTGTGAGTCGTCATCAAGGTCAAGCAAACGGACAGAAACCTTCTTTGCACTAGTGCAGTTCCTCAAGAGATGGAACATGCTTGGCGCCACGCCATGGCCCTTCCACTCCAAGGTTACTCTCAATGTCTTACATTTGGGCAGTTTGCTCGTCTCATTCAAGAAGCTTTCAAACCCTGCTGTTCCCTGTCATGCTCATCATGAGTAGAAACAAAGTAAAGTAAATCACTTGAACATATATAAGAAATTAAATTGATTTTTTAGGACATTCTATTAACAGGAACGCACCCGCGGAATGTTGATAACCAGTCTCAGCTCGTCGACTTCATCGAATTTCTGTAACAGGGACATGGAAGTCACTGAAAAAAATTTATCCGGTGTAATGTCTAGCAGCTGAAGGCTACGGCTGACATCGACAAACTGATGACTGTCATCGGCACAATCCCCTGTCCAAACCAGCTCTGAAAGCTTGGGCACCGAGAACCGAGCCTTCAAGGCGTAGTACACGCACAGCTTCTCCAGTGTTGGCGCCACCACCTCTACCAGCGGCGCATTCCCGATGAAGAACCACAGCGAGCGCAGCGTGTCGGAGCGAATGGAGACGACGTCCGAGGCGTCGTCGTCCACCAACGTGAGGCGGAGCTTGAGGTCCCTGAGGCACGGGCACCGCGCCGTGGACACGAGAGCCGTGAGCTCGCTGCCGTGCATGCGGCCGTAGAGGATCGTCAGGGCGGTCAGCGCCGCGAACACGCCGCGGGCCGGCGCGGGCCGCAGACGCCACGCGTCCTGGAGCTTGAGCGTGATCGTCTTGGCGCGGGCGCACGTGGGGAGATCGAGGTGCTGCACGGCGACGGGCGGCAGGGAGGACAGCCGCGGCGGGACGAGGAGGAGCAGCGCGCCTGCCACGCGCTCGGCCGCGAACTGCAGCCACGGCGCGACGCGTGCGGCGGACGGGATGTCGTCGCCGCCGGCGCCGCCACTGGCGGTGGGCAGGGCGATGAGCAGGCGCTCAACGGTCGGCGCGTTGTGGGCGTCGAGGGCGTCGTCGACGATGTCGAGAGGCGAGCCCGCCGCCGACGACGACGGCGGCGGCGGGTCGAGGATGAGCTCGGGCACGTCGGCCCAGACGTGGCGCCAGCGGCGGGACAGCACGCTGGTGCGCGCCGCGGCGCGGGTGCAGCCAAGGCGGACGAGGATGCCGTGAAGAAGGTCGTCGGGGAGGCCGCTGATGTGGTCGTCCTCGCTGGAAAGGCGGCGGCGGCGGCCTTCCTTGCCTGCCATATGCATAAACGGCGGTGGATCGGAGGCGAACGAGTCAATCTGCGGGTTACGACGGTTTGCGAGGCAGGGGAATGATCGCGGGGACACGACGCTGCGACCTGCCATGGGACCGCGATAGGGTTTGCGGATTCGCCATTGCCAGTCGCCACACCCACCTTTAATATTGGCTTCGGTTCCACATCTGCTACGCGTGCTCTTCGGAATTCGGGTAGTAGGAGGACCGACTTCGACTAGGAGACGAGACAGGATCACAGGAAGCAAGCAAGGAGAAAACGCAACAAACGCAAGATTGTACTGTACGAACTTTCCTTATTGCACTTGATCTATGCCATTCAAAATTTCATCAGGATGTTTATGTTCCTGCTGACATTCAAGAATAATCTTGACCTTGACAATATTCACTACCGGATTTTCCTTCTTTGCCGAGTGCCTTATGCACTCGGCAAAAATATATTACACTCGGCAAAGGCTTTGCCGAGTGTTGCACTCGGCAAAGACCACTCGGCAAAGAATCCGTCGGCAAAAAGGTCTTTGCCGAGTATTTTTTTTCGGGCACTCGGCAAAGGCTTTGCCGAGTGCCCGACACTCGGCAAAGATCAAAATGAAAAAAACCCCGAAAATAATAGCAAAATTTTTTTTTTAATCGGGGGAGGGCCCCACCGACCAGCACCCATTCTTCTCTATCTAGTAGGATTTTTTGTAGCATTTTTCGAGACTTTGTGTCGAGTGGGATTCGAACTCACAACCTCTCCCTCGCGTGTAACCTCCCCTACCACTGCACTACACACTCACTTGTGTTTATACTCTATTTGGATTCCCTAAATATTATACAAAATCGAGTGAAAATTGCTTATTTGAGGCTCTAAACGAATTCAAATAAAAAACTTGTCAACTACAAAGTTTTATAACTTTTCGAGATCTACAATTTTTATTTAAGAAGTTTCTCCATCCGAGGTTGTTTATAAAATTTGAATTTTAAATTTGAGCGGATTCGAATACGATTTTCGCATGACAAGATAAATTCAAATGAAAAAGTTGTCAACTACAAAGTTTTATAACTTTTCGAGATCTATAACTTTCATTATGGGTATTTCCCCATCCGAGATACTTTAAAAAATTCAAATTTCAAATTTAAGAAATATGATCAGATTTTTTTAACAAAATTAATTCAAATTAAAAGTATTCAACTACAAAGTTGTATGATTTCACAACACCTACATCTTTTATTTTGGTTATTTGATCATTTGACATAGTGGTAGGAACATTGTTCACAAATCTTATATATCTCCTCTTGTAGTTTCGTAAACTACGAGAGATGTAAGATTTGTGAATAGATTTAATTTTACTTTGTCAAATTAAGAAATGGTCAAAATGAAAGTTGTAGATCTTGAAAAGTTATACAAATTTATAGTTAAAAATTTTTTATTTAAATTAATTTACTTCTCCAAAATATACTCTGAAATATGTCTTTGCCGAGTGTAAAAAATAAAAACACTCGGCAAAGACCTTCTTTGCCGAAAGTAAAAAAAATAACACTTGGCAAAGAGGCCTCTTTGCCGAGTGCCAAAAAAAGCACTCGGCAAAGAACTCTTTGCCGAGTGCTTTTTTTTTTCGCACTCGGCAAAGAGGCCTCTTTGCCGAGTGCTTTTTTTTGTCGAGTTTTTTTCTTTAGCTCTCGGCAAAGAGCTCTTTGCCGAGTGCCCGAAAAAAACACTCGGCAAAGAAATTAACACTGCAAAGAACCGATTCCAAAGAGTGATTCCTAGTCCAAGCTCTTGAATTCATCAATGAATAATCTTGTACTGATACATGTTCGTACGTTGCACCGGAGTCATGATTTTTTTTCACGTCTACAAAGACGCACATGGCTTGCGGCTTAGATGAATGTATTAAGAATTTACAAATCATGTATTTTCTTTTATTGGCTTTGGACAAATTAAAGGCTTGGGTAGCAGTAATTTCAGTTTAATCATAGTGCTATCACTAAAGAACATTTATTATAAATTTGTTTGAGGAGGAAAAGAATACTAGTACTATGGATGTGTTTGGTAGAGCTCCTAGTAGCCACTATAAGAAATCTGAGTTTTTATGACAATCAGAGGTTGTTTCTTGTCACTGTGTGCCTACGGTGATAAACTAGCTATCATCACGAAGGTGGGTCACTACCTAGCTTTAACGACCACCGAGAACATCATCATTGATACAAAGACAATAGTTCTTCTATCATTGATGTAGTGACAGGACTAAACTCGTCACAATATATTGAACAAAATAGCACCACGTGTATGATGATATGACACATGTGACATGGTGGATGACATGGCAATTCACATTTGGCCCATGTGGCATGGGCTTTTCTCGTTAATTAGGATTAGCCGAATTGGACTACATGTTATGCAATACCATTTTTGGCTATAAATTGGCCCATTAATAATCACAAATAATATAATAATATTGGATTCGCCATCCACAGTCGCCACACCCACCTAATATTGGCTTCGGATCGACATCTATTGTGCCATGCGTGTCGCCACACCCATCTTTGCCGAGTGTCTTAGTTTGTCGAGTGTCCAGCACTCAACAAATACTTTCTTTGCCGAGTGCGGCACTCGGCAAAGTGTGTCTTTGTCGAGTGCTCGAAATTTGGTACTCGGCAAAGTCTTATGCACTCGGCAAAGAATCGGTTTCATATAGTGTGCTATCTTAGTGCGGTTGTTTTAAGAGCACCGCACCATGTGCTATTTTTAAATACGGTTGTACTTGACGTGGCTAAAAAATAATGAGCCCAACTAAATTCTTAGTGCACTTGGAAACGTGTCGAATTCTTCTCTCCTCTATTATTTCTCTCCTCTACCTTATCTCGTGTTCACGTGGTATGCTATGTATTGTAGGTATTCTCTTCTTCTATCTTATCTCTCCTCTTATGTTTCTCAACTCCTCCCAGTGTCTCACTTGTCTTTCTTTCCTTTCTCTTTCTTCTTCAAACAGCCATAGAGGAGAAGATGCAGCGTGGCTCAATGTTCGAGACACATGCGACTCTGAGCGAGTGCGGCTGGAAGGATACGAGCGGGATGGAGCAGCTGCGCGAGGTGCGAGTGAGATGGAGCTGCCACATGAGGTGGTCCGCGAGGAACTCTTGCTGGCGCTAGCAACTCCAGCGACAGTGCAGCTAGTCCGTGAGCGGCGCGGCTACGCAGACTATTCAGCGACGACAACTGCGCGGGATGCAGAGCTGGCGTGATGGCGCAGACTAGCTGGTGCGCTTGAGCAACGACGAGCCATTGGCATGGCAATGGTAGGCTAGGCTACCACCGTGGAGCAACGTCAGGCTGGGCGGCAGCCAGCTCCTGCTTTTTCATTTTTTTGTTGAGTTGGAAAATCATTTTTAAAGGCGGCTTGCTTAAGCTGTCCAGCACTGAAAAACATCTTAGGTAGCGGTGATCATAGGACAACCGTCCATGCTGAAAGTGTAAAGTCAGTTGTATTCACTACTGGAAAACAGTACTTCGCCGAGTGCCTGACACTTTGCCGAGTGCAAAATATCGTGGCACTCGGCAAAGATATATTTTGCCGAAGCGTGACACTCGGCAAAATTTTGCACTCGGCAAAGCTATATTTTGCCGAGTGTAAGGCACTCGGCAAAGCTAGGTACTCAAACAAATATAGACTTTGCCTAGGGTCGACCTTTTCGGCAAAGAAAACCGCCGGGCAAACTTTAGACGGACCGTAACGATGACCAGCTACCGTTAGATTTTGCCGAAGCGCAAGACGCTAGACGCTCGGCAAATTTTTTCATTTTTTTTTTTAAAATAAACTTTGCCGAGTGCCTCCCAGCCACAAAGACTCGGCAAATTTTTAAATTATTTTTAAAATAAACTTTGCCGAAAGTGCCGCAAAAGGACACTCGGCAAACTTTTTTTTGCTTTCTAAAAATTAACTTTGCCGAGTGTTTTCTAGCCATGACACTCGGCAAAATTTTAAATTAATTTTAAAAATAAACTTTGCCGAGTGCCACACTAGAACACTCGGCAAATTTTTTTTTTTTTTCTGAAAATTAATTTTGCCGAGTGCCTCCCTTGCCATGGCACTCGGCAAAATGTTTTATTATTTAATAAAATAAACTTTGCCGAGTGCCACAAGAGGACACTCGGCAAAATATATATTTTTTTTTTTGATTGGACCCAAATTTTTTTATGTAGCCTTCTGATAGTATTTGAAACTCTAATATAAAATTTGGTGAAATTTTGACATTTTTGTTATATTTTCTCAATTTATTTTCTTTCTTTGATTTTTTTTTTGTGCGTATTTCAAATTTGAACTGCAGCTCCGTGGAATATTGGAATTTGGTCATCCAAAATTGATATTCGTGATATTTAGCGTATGTTGTTGCTGTATTCAGGGAGTCACATGAAATCTTGAGCATCTCGTTGACGTAAGATGTCGAATTAGTTGTGGAAAAAGCCGAATTTAAATTATATAAAATACAAACGGAGTCCGAAAATCATGAAAGTTGTGGTCGGCATCTTCTTATCGCATGTATAGGCTATGGTAAAAATTTAATATGATTTAGAGCAAGTTGTGATGTGCGATACCTAAAACACAGTATGAGACATGTGATAATAAGGTTATCACATGGGTGATGTCTGGGTTTTAAGTATCGTGCATCACAACTTGCTCCAAATCATTTCAAATTTTTACCACAGTCTCTGCATACGATAACAAGATGCGTCCACAAGTTTCGTGATTTTTGGACTCCGTTTGGATTTTATATAATTTAAATTCACTTTTCCACAACTAATTTGACATCTTACGTCAATGAGATGCTCGAGATTTCATGTGACTCCCTGAATACAGTCTCAACATACGCTAAATATCACGAATATCAATTTTTGGATGACCAAATTCCATTATTCCATGGAGCCGCCGCTCAAATTTGAAATATGCCTTTAAAAAATGAATGAAACAAAAATAAATTGATGAAATATAACAAAAAAAGTCAAAATTTCACAAAAACTTTATATTAGAGTTTGAAATACTATCGAAGGCTACACAAAAAATTTGGATCCAAAATCAAAAAAAAAAAATTTGCCGAGTGTCGTTGGGAACGCACGGCAAAAATTACTTTGCCGAGTGCCGGCCCGTGAGGCACTCGGCAAAGTAAAAAAACCGGCCCACGGCCTATTTGGCCAAGTGCCGCCCACCCAACCCCTGCCCTCCCTAAACCCTAACCGCCTCCGCCTCCCACGCCCCACGCCCACGCCCCGCCCGCCGGGCCGCCCACCTGCCCCGCCGCCGCTTACCGCCGCCCCCCCCTCACCGCTGCCACGAAGTCCTCCCTGCCGGGCGAAGTCACCAGCGCGCCAGCGGCCATCCGGCGCTTCCGGGGCGCTATCCCGGCGCCAACGGCGATCAGCGCCTGGCCGCTTCCGGCGGCCAGCAACGCCCGCCGGCCCGGCTCGGCTTCTAACGCCTGGGCCTGGCCCTGCCAGCCTACCTCGACTCAGCCCAAGAAGCGGCCCTGCCGTAGCCGTAGCGGCCCCGCCAGCGTCCGGCCTCCGCCAGCGTCTCCAATCCCCGCCCGGCGCGACTGCCCCGCCGGAGCGTGGCGGCCTGGCCCAACGCGCCGCCCTTGGCGCCCCGGCCGCCCGGGTGCCTCGGCCGGGCGCTTCCCGCCCTCCCCGGCACCTGAGCGCGCCCCACCCACCCCTCCCCTGCTCCTCGAGCCGGCTCCGCCTGGGAAGCCAAACGGCGGTCGGTCGCAGCGTAGAGGAGGGGGTAGTTGGAGAAGGAGGAAGAAGAAAGAGGAGGAAGAGGAAGAGTAGGAGGAGGAAGGGAAGAGAAGAAGAAGTAGGGGGAAGAAGAGGAGGAGAAGTAGGAAGGAGGAGGCCGGTGAGGAGAAAGGGACGAGGTGCCTCCGTCGGCACGTTACGTCCTGTTCTCGGCGTATTCTCCTCCGCGTGGACGTCTCGCCAAGGTATATGCACCCTCCTGTTTGGAATGCCGGCCTTCGTGCCGTTGCGATACTCGGCCTTCGTGCCGTTGTGATAGTTGGCCGTCGTGCGTTGTTGTTGCCGGCCTTCGTGCCGTTGTGATAGTCGGCTATCGTGCCCTTCTTTTTTGCGGGTTTTGGAAACCTCCCCGTCTAGGGAGGTTACTCGCCGAAATTTTTAATTTATACTAACCTATTGCCTTTTCATGCGGAAGAAGGACACGTGGGAGGCACTTTCGGCGACCACGATCGTCTTCGTCGGCGTTGCGGGGGTCTCTTTTTGCCTGGCGTCGTCTCGCCACTGCACCGACTCGGCACTGCCCCGCTAGCCTTACCCCACCACCACCCTAGGTATAAATATCCCCTCCCTCCATATCGTAGTCTAGATCGTGCATCCCGGTTAGGCGTCTCCCATCGAAAAAGAGATACGGTTTGAGGTATGCAAGTCTTTGCATATCTGCGACCGTATATGCATTTCTCGATTGTCCACGTTTTTGGACAGCCCACGGATGCGTAGATGGTTTAGTTTCCATGCTCCGCTCCGGTCGAGATGGTGTTTCGGCATCACCCCTTTTTGTTCTCCCGGTACACACTCTCCCTTGCGGGGCGTGTATCGGGAGAACAGCGGGAGAGGTCTTTGCCGAAATTCCGTCTCGGATAGGAGCGAGCATGGAAACTAAACTCATCTACGCATCCGTGGGTGGGATTAGGACCTATCCTCACCTATTAGAGAGTATAGATGCTACGCGCGTAGATGCAATTGATGGTCACTCATATGTGTTGATACGTCTGTTAAAGGATGGAGGACCGTGATTGGATGTATACGCTCCGGAGAGACAAGAATGATTACGACATGCTGTTTATAGTCAAAGTCGAAGAATTCTTAGAGCATGCATTTGGCGAGAGTGCTGGAGGCCATTCTCTAGTGCTTTGTCCCTGTAGCGGTTGTGACAACGTAAGAAGGAAAGATAGGTTAACCATTGGGAAACATATTGTGAAGTTTGGATTTACTCCAGGGCTACCACCGATGGATTCACCATGGTGAAGTCCATCGTGTCGGGGAGGAGGTGGTGAGACCACGACTCGAGGCTTTTGATGATAATGCCGGGTACGACATGATGGATGACTATCACCAAGCTCGGTTTTGCTGATTGCCGTGAGAAGGAGGAGATGGAGGCCGCCTCGGATGCCTTCTACAAGATGTTGGACTCGGCACAGAGACCCCTTCATGATCGTACCAATGTTTCTCAGCTGGATGCCGTTGGTCGCGTAATGGGGTTGAAGGCCGAGTTAAACCTAAGTCGAGAAGGCTTCGACAAGATGGTGGCCGTGTGGAGCGGTATGCTACCGGAGGGACACATTATGCCGAAGAACTTGTACGAGTCAGAGAAGGTCCTTCTTGCACTTAAGATGCCGTATGACAAGATAGATGCGTGTCCGAAGGGGTGCGTCCCTATTTAGGAAAGAACATGCGGATGCAAAGTATTGCCCGTGTAAATCCTCTAGATACGTGGAGGTAGACTTAGACAATGGCCGAAGAGGCAGCTTACGATACCCATGAGCGTCCTACGACACCTTCCGTTCTGCGCCGAGGCTCCAACGTCTATTCATGATGCCGAAATCCGTGAAATGATGACATGGCACAAAAATGGCACACGGTACAATCTGGGAAGATGATACATCCATCCGATGCCGAGGCATGGAAGTACTTCGATTCACAACATCCGCACAAAGCGAGATGAGGCTCGTAATGTGCGTGTCGCTACCGGGCAATGGGGTTTAATCCATATGGTATGATGTCTGCACCATACACATGTTGGCCCGTGTTCGTCATCCCCCTCAATCTCCCTCCCGGCGTTGCCTTTCAACGACATACTGTGTTCTTGTCGTTGATAATTCCTGGACATCCAAAGACTAATATGGGTGTCTTCATGGAGCCTGTGATAGATGAGTTGATTGATGCCTGGGACAAAGGGGTGTGGACCTACGACCGAGCTACGAAGACAAGCTTCAAAATGCACGTCTGGTACCTATACTCGCAGCACGACTTCCTGGCTTATGGGTTGTTCGGTGCCTGGTGTGTTCACGGGAAGTTCCCATGCCCAATATGCAAGGAAGCTTTGAGGTTCATACGGTTGAAGAAGGGTGGCAAGTATTCGTCGTTCGACAAACATCGTCAATTCCTCCCTCTTGATCATCCATTCAGAGAAGACATTAAGAGCTTTACGAAAGGTGTCAAAGTGACCGATCCTAAACCATACTTGAGGGTCGGCTGGTGCCGAGGTTCGTGCTCGGATAGATGCTCTCGTGCCCGGCCAAGAAGGTGGTTTTGTTGGATATGGTGAGCAACATATGTGGACTCATAAGTCCGGCTTGACGAGGCTGCCCTATTTCGACGACCTCCTACTTCCCCATAATATTGATATAATGCACACTGAAAAGAATATCGCCGAGGCACTATGGGGAACATTGATGGACACCGACAAATCTAAAGACAACCCTAAAGCTAGAGTGGATATGGCGAGTTGTGCGACAAAGCCAAAACTAGAGATACGACCTCCTCAACCAGGAAGACGGTGGAAAAGGCCTAAGGCCGACTATGTCTTGGCACCCGATCAAAGAAGGGAAGTACTTAATTGGATCAAGACATTAATGTACCCCGATGGGTATGCAAATGAATATTTGCGGGGGGGTGTGAACTTACAAACTTTGCGAGTCAACGGGATGAAGAGCCATGACTACCACATATGGATTGAGCGGCTTCTTCCGTCGATGGTTCGAGGCTATGTGCCTGAGCATGTGTGGCTAGTGCTGGCAAAGTTGAGCTACTTCTTCCGCCAGCTCCGTGCCAAGGAGCTATCTTTGGCCGTCGTTACAGAACTTGAAAAAATGGCACCTGAGTTGGTATGTGAGTTAGAAAAGATCTTTCCACCTGGCTTCTTCTTGTCGATGCAACATCTGATTGTGCACCTCCCGAACGAGGCACGCTTGGGAGGGCCCGTGCAATTTCGTTGGTGCTATGCAATCGAGAGATGTCTAAAAATTCTTCGCAAGAAATGTACAAATAAAGCTAGAATTGAGGCTTCCATTGCAGAGGCAAGCCTAAGGGAGGAGGTTGCAAACTTCACAACTGCCTACTACAAGCCGAACCTTCCTAGCAAGCATAATCCACCCCCTCGTTACAATGCTGGCGAAGTTGAATCTACCCTCAGTCTTTTCAAAGGACAACTAGGCAGCGCAAGTGGATCGAGGCCCAAGAGATTGGATCCAGAAGAGTGGCGCAAAATCACGCTATATGTGTTTACCAACCTTGTCGAGGTTGCGCCATTCATTGAGTAAGTTCTGAACAAAGTTGATTCAATACAAAGTCACTATTCTATGTCGAACCCCATTGATTCTCTTTGTTACAGGGAATTTGTTCGTCAAGAGTGGCAAGAATCAAGGGATCCTACCCCGCACGAACATGATACCCTTCTTTCAGAGGGTGCGGAGCTGGGAGGCCTGATTTCATTTCTTGGTTCAAACAAAAGGTACTTTCAAATCTAGCTCGTACATTCGCCGATATTCCTTAGTAGCTCCTATGTTCCAATAGTATAACGATGTAACATGCTTGAGCTTGCGTGCTGAACCAATGTGTCCATGAGTGATGAGTTGAGACAAAGTTTGCAAATGGCTTCAAGTTAAGGGTGAAGTCATATAGTGGTTATGACGTGAACGGATATCGCTTCCACACGTCAATACACGAGCAAAATCGGGCCACTCGGAAAACCACCAATAGCCAAGTTTTTACACGGGGCACTAATGGCGTCGATTATTATGGAATAATTCAGGGAGATCTATGAGCTTGAATATGAGGGACGGGTACCTCTTACTCTGTCATATTCAAGTGCCACCGGGTTTGATCCTCGACGAACGAGACGGACCCCATCTTGGGCTAGTCGAGATAAGACATGATTCCGTCTATAAAGGAAAAGATGTCTATATTGTGGCTCAACAAGCCGTGCGGTGTATCATACGCCATACGCGTGCCAATCCAAAAAGACCATCTTAAGGGCTGGTCTATTGTGCACCATGTATCTCCACACGGTAAACTACCTCTTCCAAACGATGAAGATTACACCTTCGACACAAACACATATGATGGAGAGTTCTATCAAGCGGATGGTCT
This sequence comes from Chrysopogon serrulatus, assembly GCA_015844335.1. Classification (NCBI taxonomy): domain Eukaryota; kingdom Viridiplantae; phylum Streptophyta; class Magnoliopsida; order Poales; family Poaceae; genus Chrysopogon; species Chrysopogon serrulatus. Next base: position 61,956 of record JADLZL010003594.1, on the reverse strand, counting down.
AGAAGGGACGTTTGAGATAGTCTTACCCAATGTGACCGAAATGGAAGTAGAAAGTGAAACGGTTGATGACGAGGACCATGGAGATATAGTGCTGAATTTGAAGGATATTCAAATGCTTGAGCGATTCCATTCAGGCAAAGACAATGAAGAAGACCTAGAACATTCCGATAGTGTTGCCCATTTGGATAATTTTGACAAAGGATGACGAGACCTATGTCCCAGAGAAGATTTTTTGTAAAGCATGTAATACTATTTTTTAGTAAATTTTGTTATGTTTATTCATTTCGAAATATATTTGTAATGTATGTACTAATGCTTGTTGTTCATTCTTTGTAAATTGCAGGTGACAGATCAAAGATGGCGGGCAACCGTTCACCAAGGCGGTAGCCTCGGTGTACCCGAGGCTACGCTTTCGGGATGGGCGTGAGGGGGCAGCTTCAGCGTCGATGCATCGAGAACAAAGGCCGGGTCGCCCCAAAGACCGCGAGGGGGGAGGGAGAGAGGGAGGGGGGCGGGAGGGGCCGTGGTCGCCCTAGGAGGGACCGACCTCCTCCACCGGCTCTTGACCAGCCCGAGGGACCCGTCTCGCTACCCCACAGGACCACGTGGGCGGCCATGGGCCCGACCACGACACTCCGTCGGGGGGACGAGGGTGCTACGCAGACCGACGAGGGGTACTCGGCCAGACGGAGGATGGTTCTACTCGGTCGGCTCCCTACCCGCGAGGTCCCACAAACCTCCCTCCGGTTCCGCTTCCCGACCTACGCCCGGTGGTTCGTCCCCGGGGAAGAAGGTACGTACTTATAAATGTTATCACAACTACTTCATATGATATGTTACCAATCAAAAGAGAAACCGATAATTTTTATTAATCACTTATGCGGGGCTAGTTATGTCGGGTGCTCTTGATCCCCCACGAACCCCCGCTACCGTGCTAGGATGTCTGCGTGCGGGAAACACTTCCCCGGCCTTGTGACCTTGAAGGACGGGGAAGCGGGAGCCACCCGGTCGTGGAAGAGGTACGAGCTAGCCGCGGATGACGAGCGGAGGCCAACAAGCGTGGAGCGGGTTTTGGCGGACTTTTGGGTAAGTGTCTCACTACTTAGCTCAATACATCTCCTCAATTGGTTAAGTCTTTTATTGAACTAATGAACGGATACATCCGTGTTTGTATGCGCAGTTTTTTTTCAAGGCTGAAGATGGTCAAGAGAACGTGGCGGATCGAGGCGGCACACGAGCCTGCCGGCACGCCGGCGACATGATTCACGAGGCGCGACTCCGTGCCCACGTCGACTACTACAGGTCCATCAAGAAACACCCCCTCAAAAAGGCCGGCTCAAGAACGGTGGCGCCGACCAAGGAGCAAGACCTTCGGGTAGGTGAATAATATTGAATCGTTTTGAGATTTAGGTGCCGGCGACATGATTCACTTGATGTTTCACTTGATGATGTGTAGGTGCCACCCGCGTGGTGCATGACGCATAGACCGGCATGGGCGATGATCGTGGACAGTACCTTGACCCGGCATACCTCGAAAAGCAACAAATCGGCAAGCGGCGGGCATTGAAGACCGCTCCAACTCACCACCAAGGCGGCCGCAACCTCCCCCCGCTTTCAAGCGAGCACTTGTGAGTGATGTCGTTTATCTATTGTAATCCTCAATTTTGTGTCTCTTATCATCTTTCCGTCTTTCTCGCAGGAGAAGGCACACCCGCACGTCCCGGTGTCGAGTTAGGGGCATGGGTCGTGTCCCACATGGGCCCGGTGAAATCCGGTGTCATCTTCAACCCGATGCCCCTCCCAGGCTTACTCGACCCGACCGTCCCACGCTAAAAGTCGAGACTACACGGAGGCGGTTAGGTCCCTCCGTGGCCCGGATTACAATCGAGCACCGAGCCCCTTGATACGAGAGGTGATCGTGAGGTCGGGGCAAGGCAGAAGCACGGTCGGTTGTGGATTGCGCACGGCGCCGACTCCTCGAGTTCTGCACCCTCTCTCTCCGACGTGAGGGCACGAGCACGGCCGAAAGCCTTCCCATACGTGCACGGCCTACTCCAACGCTGTCGCTGGTCGACGAACTTCGGTAATTCCTGTTTCACTCGTCGTACATTGAACTTGACAAACATTGATCAGATTTGAAATACTGAAATATGTGATTGAAACACTACAGCCAAGCTGATAGAAACAAAGGAGACGACCGCACACCCGATTGCCACCGAGGCCACTCGAAAGCAAATGGCGGACATGTATAAGATCTTGCAAAGCCTCGGGCAAGCATCGGGTGTAGAAGTGCGATGCCGGCTCAACTCCAACTCCGGTTCGACTCTTCACTCCCCTGAGTATAAAAAAGTTTAATGCCTTTGTGCCGCTCGGATTGTCGGCCTTCGAGGCGTTGCGATTGTCGGCCTTCGCGCCGTTGTGATTGTCGGCCTTCATGCCGTTGTTTCTTGCGAGTTGGAAACCTCCCGTGCATGGGGGAGGTGCTTTGCCGAAATTTCCAATTTTTAGTAACACATGCAATTTCTTCTCTTTTTTTGCAGCCTCCGTCGGCGGGTTCAAACAATCCTGCTATCGTGTCACCGACGGCTGATCCTGTCAATCCTTCACCGCAGTCCGGTCCGTCACGGGTGTAGTCTTCGCCGCCGTAGTAGGGATGTTGAACTTTGTGATGTTGGACTTTGTGATTTCAAACTTTGTGATGTTGAATTTGTCATAATGAACTTGTGCTAGTGAACTTTGGTGGATTTGTAATGGATTTTCGATGGATTTATGAAATTTGCGTGTGCTTGTGATATATAATGCATGTTGGTGATATAAGCGTGATGATTGATATGTGTATATATATATAATATCTGTCACAAGGGAATGGAAAATATATAAAAAAATTAACAATTCTCGGAAACTTTGCCGAGTGTTTTTCTCACACAAAGACTCGGTAAAATTTGTTTGGGTTTTTTCCCCTGCAATTTACTTTGCCGAGTGCCATGCCCAAAAACACTCGGCAAAGTAAATTTTTATTTTTTTAAAAATAGTTTTTGCCGAGTGTCTCGAGCAAAAAACACTCGGCAAAGTTTACTATTATTTTTAAAAATACTTTTGCCGAAAGTGTCTCGCACACAAAAAACACTCGGTAAAGTTTAATATTATTTTTTTAAAAAATAATCTTTGCCGAGTGCCTTCCTACATGACACTCGGCAAAGTTTTTTTAAAAAAATAAAAGAAAATTTTTGCCGAGTGTTTTATGGGCACTCGGTAAAATAACGGTTAACGGCAAGTGACGTAACGGCCCAAAATATTTTGCCGAGTGCCTTACATAGCACTCGGCAAAATAAAGAAATATTTTGCCGAGTGCCCGTGAAAAGCACTCGGCAAAGTGTCTTTGCCGGGAAAAAATGTTGCCGAGCAATCTTTGCCGAGTGCAAAGTGCTCTTTGCCGTGTGTAAAAACACTCGGCAAAGTATATTTTTCCAAAGTAGTGATTGATCTTTCTCTAATAAATATGTTGCAATCTCAACATTATATGTAAATGATTGAATTCTAAGAAGAACAATAGCAATAAGCCTTTTGGGATATAGTTAACTGATCGAGGTCCAAATTTGAACTGATGAATCAATAAAGCACTTGAAATAATCATGCACCTATTGTGCAAAATCTGGTAAAGACCACAATATTACATTTACCACGAGGCCTAATAATTATCCAGTCAAGGGGTTAAAAAAACATAGAATTCAACTTTAACATTTGGATGACACATGCTACGGACCTGTTCACGTACTTTCTTGGGCGAGCGGTTAAGCGGGTAACTGATAACGACCAACCTTTTTAGGATTTGTGCATTGCAGGATAGGAACTCCACAAGTTCCATTTGTTCATGAGAATGTGAAAAACCTTTTATTTCTACCTCTTCAATTGAACTGAGATCAATGCCATCAATCTTGTGACTCTCTTCCAAACGACAAAAGCAAGACTGCTGGCATGAATACATCTGGAAATAAAAGAAATAATGGAGCATCATTCCAATAGCGAAGAATATTGATAGTTCATGAATCTACAAAGTTTGCTTTTGTTGTAGTTAAGTTCTCTAGTAAATCATACATATCTAATATTCTACATTGCAGCACTACATATATAGTGACGAGCCCCATACTAGCTAGCTATGCAGTAGTCCGCCTTCCTTTACAGGTAGGTCAAGATAACTCAAATTCAAAAAGGTTAGCAGCCCAAAAAGAAATGTTCAACGGTTAGCACAAATCTTCAATTTAGTCCAATGCAATGACCTGTATAGCAAACCATAATTTTAAATAAACTGAATAAAGATTTTCCAGAATCTCAACCCACCTAAAAAACATATTAGGGAGACTCTGAGTTGTCAAATAACAGTGAAAGTTTGCAATCAAGCAATTTTACCCAATTAAAAATTCTTTTTGTACCTTTGCATTTGCATTTATATTATAATATACTGAAGATCTTAGAAATTACCACTCGTCGGGACCAACCATCAAACAAGTGCACCGTAAACTTCTTTGTACCATTGCAGCTCCTCAAGAGATGCAACATAATAGGCATCAGGGCATGGTCTTTCCAGTATAAGTCTATGCTGAGGCTCTTACACTTGGGCAGCTTATTTGTTTCATTCAAGAAGCATCCACACGACCCTGCCGCATATGTCATTATTAAACAAAAACAACAATTAGACTGTCAGAAAAAACAACTTCTGATGAAATTCGCTACTAATGCCAACACACCTTCGAAACGCAGATCGATTTCAAGTTCCAATTCATCAACTTCATCGAATCTTTTAGTCAGAGATGACGCCCATTTAGAAGTTTTCAGTAGCCGGAGCGTACGGCTTGCATCAACAAACCAATTGAGATGAGGGCCATAGGAACCATGCCAAGCTATCTTGACAAGTTTCGGGGCAGAGATATGAGCCTCCATTGGAGGATCATATACCGTGAGCTCTTCCAGTCTTGGGGCCACGACCTCTAGCCGCCGTATGTCAAAGACGCGGAAAACCAAAGTGTGTAACGAGTTGGAGCGCACGGACACGTCTGAGTCGACAATCAGCCTAATGGAAAGATGGAGGTCCCTCAAGCAAGGGCACTGCGTGCACACAAGGTTTGTGAGATCGCTGCCGTCCATGCTGAAACAGCATATTTTCAGGGACGTCAGTGCCTCAAACAGACCAGATGCCTGTAGGCGGAGCCGCGGTGGAAGAGTAAGGGAGAGCACGATACGTTTGGCTCGTTCACACGCGGGAAGCTCCAGCACTGCGTCGACTCGTGATTCCGGGTCGTAGACGAGCCACTGAAGCACATGGAGAGAGAGCTCGCCCACCACGTGCTCCGCTGCGAATTGGAGCCATGGCGCAATGCGCCCGACCGGGACGGGCCCGAGGACGTCACGGTCGCCGGAGAAGGAGATGTGGAGGTGCTCGACGGAAGGTGCCAAGTAGCGGCCGAGGGCAGTGTCGACGGTGTCCAGGAACGTGTCTAGTGTCGTTCGCCGCTGGCTGAGGAGGAGCTCCGGCTGGTGCGCCCAGACGTGGCGCCAGCGGCGGGAGAGCACAGTGGTGCGCGCGGCGGCGTAGGCGCAGCGGAGGCGGACGAGGATGTCGTGCAGCAGCTCGTCGGGGAGCGCGCTGATGCGATCCTCGCCGGTGCAGAGGCAGCGGCGCTCATCTCCACCCATCGTACGTAGTCGATTCTATTGGTTGGAGAGCCTTTAGATTAGGATTGGGGAATTAGGGTTTATGATCGGAACGCTGCAGCTAAGTTGTCGAAGACGATTCCGTGGCACAAGTGCACAAGGGTTTGGCGATCTCGATGCATCACGCTGCCACTACCCGAAACGGCAGATATACCTCAAGAGAGATGCACCCGATGACAACGTGACATGATACTCCCAATCCCAGCCCATCGTGGTTAGGCCTTGCCAGATGGACTTTGGACATGACCCGGTTCCTTAAAAAATGTCTGTCTATACGCCCCGCTAAAATGGCCTTCATTCTTAGATGTGCACCACTTTAGAAATCTGGCTAACTGATTTTCCAAGGTGATAATATTTTGGCTATGGGCAAGGTTTTCTCTACTGGTATTTTAAAATCTCGGTGGTTACCGATAAACAGAAATACCAGATATATCGGTGATACAAAAAAACTTTGGACAAAATTTACAAAAAAATATGGTTCTTTTTGTTCAGGAAACTACATACATCATTTCTATATCGTTTTTCTAAAAATGAACAAAATGAATCTATACATATACTATAAACTGACAAGTGTGTGCTGCGTCAGCGGTGCTCGAAAGAAAGATCAAGATGCCATGTTGGAGGTGGCCGGGGAGGTCGCTAAGGCTATCCGCACTCTTTATCCTCTATTTTCATCCTTTATACATCCTAATCATCAAGATTCTCTCCTTTATACACGTTTCTTCCGCACTCATCATCCTTTATATCTCATACTCTATACCAACTATCAACAACGATCTCACTTGTCATCTTTTATAAATTTTATCTAAATATATCCATGTGATATCTTGTTTTGAAGAATTTATTGAAACAAATTTAATGGTGCAATCGGAATTTAGTTTGGTATTTTAGTTTGTGAGTTAAAACATTTTATTTAGGTGTAAAACGTGGGCCCAGATTTTTGGATGATGTGCGCTGCATGCGCAGCCTCCGCGTGGACAACAGCAGCGGGCCCCAAGCCGCATGCATGCTTAGCGCATGGGCGCTACCCCGCTCGCAATACCGGACAGAGACAGATTCCGGACCACTTTAACGTACCCGGTGCAGGCTTTTGCTCCGGTAAAAACTCTTCCAGTATGCTTTTAACGGAGCCAGTGCAGATGGTCAATGCGATCAGCCCCGCCTCTAGGGAAGCCCTCGACGACATCACCCTGATCCGCAGCCATCATCTTCCTATTGCAGTGTCAAAGATCGCTCGCAGTGAACTGCGACTTCGACACATGTTCCCTCTTCCGATGCCGTGGTTCGTGCCGGTTGGCCTGCTTGGACGCGTTGTCATCCATGATTCCTTTATGGGCTTTATGGCCTGCTGCACCCATGAATTCCATCGTCGAGATCGGATTACCAGAGTCATTTATTTGTTTGGAAAACTCAATCTTTTACACTACTTCAAAATTCCAAATTTAGCCCATTTTAATGCAATCTTATAAAGTAATGTTGAATCGCTGCAAAACACCCCTCCTATTTAATTGCGTCTAATTTACATTTTGACAAGATTTTTCTTTTCTATTTATCCACATGTATAAATTGAGTTTGTGAGATGATAGAAAATACCATATTTATTTTGTATTTAATTGTGTCTAATATACATTTTGACAACATTTATCTTTTCTATTCATCCACATGTATAAATTGAGTTTGTGAGATGATAGAAAACACTACATTTATTTTATTGAAAAGGTAAGAACAGTATATTTCTTAAAAAGATGATAATATAATTATTATCGATAGCATGCATGTGTCGAGCAGTGTGTCTAGCGTGTATGGGTTGCCTATTGTAACGTGTCCCGAGCAGTTTCATTTGTGTCTGAGCGTACGACAACCTCATTCGTGTTGAAGCGTGCAATTTGCATAGGAGCCCACTTGAGTCTTACATGATATCTCAAAATGCTACTGAGGGTGGTAGGTTTTATGTATGTATGTTCATAGGGATGAGTGTGCATGCGTGTTGTGAGCATTTGTATTGTACTGTGTAATTCTCAAAAAAAAAAGAGATTGGTCTTTGATACATTAGCAACTAATTCTTGCCGATTTTAATAAAATATTGTAGTCAATTATTTGTCATAAACGTTTGATAATTTTCTTTCTCGTTGCAATGCATGAACATTTTTGCTTCTATACTATAAACTGACAATTCAATGATATACGAGTACAAAGAACCCCTTTCACTACACACAGTCACCAATAGAAATACGTTTGGAACCGCCAGTACAGGCCTTTTCTGTTCTAGTGTGAGTTCAGACAAAATAACCTGGCAGAAATGAACGGCCCAGGGTTCAGATGAGAGTTGGCTACCAACGAAACAATAGACCTAAAGAAACTATAAGTTCAGACAAAACGACCCTACAAAAAGGAACAGCTCGACACCAGCTAGCATTCATCTCCTCTTATTACAAGCCGAATAAGGCTGTCACGGACACAGGCTCACTGCACCAGAGCTAGGAAATTCAGTTGATCCCCGGAATTAGCACTTTGCTGGCTGCTTGCTCATCACACAATATATTGACAACCTTGATGATCACTAGGTTGTTGTCTCCATCTTTCTTCTGAGATTTTTCACTACATAATATTTTTCACAAGTCTCCAGTCGAAACACACCCGCCTCCCTTTTCCAACAACATAGAATTCGACTTCAACATTTGGTCCATAAATGCTGCAGATCTTCTTACATATCTCCTTGCTTTCTAGAGAAGCTTGGAACTTCCTTTTGTTATAGTCAATGACCAAATGTTTTAGACTAGTGGTATTGCATTTTGATAGCAGCTCCACAAATTCCAATTCTTCATGAGCGCTTGTACAGGAGCTGATTGCTATCTCTTCAAGTGAGCTGAGAGCAATGTCATCAACCCTGCAACTCTCTGCCAAGCGGCAAGGGCAAGATAGTGGGCAACAATACTGCTGAAAATAGGGAAAAACATTATTTGTATTAGTTGCATGGTTTCGGTCCATTAACATTAATGTTTCTTAAGTGGTGGTGGCATATGTTATACTAGCTGTTTGTGTTTCAGGTAGTGCTTGTAAACTAAATACGTTTTCTTTTCTGATGTGATTTCATTTGGCTTATAATCATGAATAGAGCTTAATGTACACAGAAACAAATATTACTGTAACCTCTCAGCCACACCTCAAGAAAAAAACATATTAGAAAAATCTCAAACCCTTTAACGATTACAATTAAGAAGATTCTTGTAGAAAGGATAGAAGCTTAATTAGAAATTACCTGTGAGTCGTCATCAAGGTGAAGCAATAATCGGACAGAAACTTTCTTTGCAGTACTGCAGTTCCTCAAGAGATGGAACATGCTTGGCGCCACGCCATGACCCTTCCGGTCCAAGCTTACTTTCAATGTCTTACGTTTCGGCAGTTTGCTCGTCTCATTCAGGAAGCTTTCAAACCCTGCTGTTCCCTGTCATCACTCATCATGAGTAGAAACAAAGTAAAAGTAAATCACTTGATCATATATATAAGAAATTAAATTGATTCTCAAAAAAAATATATATATAAGAAATTAAATTGATTTTTTAGGACATTCTGTTGACAGGAGCGCACCCGAGGAATGTGGATAACCAGTCTCAGCTCGTCGACATCATCGAATTTCTGTAACAGGGGCATGGAAGTCATCACTGAAAATGTTGGATCCGGTTCAATGTCTAACAGCTGAAGGCTACGGCTGACATCGACAAACTGATGACTGTCATCGGCACAATCCCCTGTCCAAACCAGCTCTGAAAGCTTGGGCACCGAGAACCGAGCCTTCAAGGCGTAGTACACGCACAGCTTCTCCAGTCTTGGCGCCACCACCTCTACCAGCGGCGCATTCCCGATGAAGAACCACAGCGAGCGCAGCGTGTCGGAGCGAATGGAGACGACGTCCGAGGCGTCGTCGTCCACCAACGTGAGGCGGAGCTTGAGGTCCCTGAGGCACGGGCACCGCGCCGTGGACACGAGAGCCGTGAGCTCGCTGCCGTGCATGCGGCCGTAGAGGATCGTCAGGGCGGTCAGCGCCGCGAACACGCCGCGGGCCGGCGCGGGCCGCAGACGCCACGCGTCCTGGAGCTTGAGCGTGATCGTCTTGGCGCGGGCGCACGTGGGGAGATCGAGGTGCTGCACGGCGACGGGCGGCAGGGAGGACAGCCGCGGCGGGACGAGGAGGAGCAGCGCGCCTGCCACGCGCTCGGCCGCGAACTGCAGCCACGGCGCGACGCGTGCGGCGGACGGGATGTCGTCGCCGCCGGCGCCGCCACTGGCGGTGGGCAGGGCGATGAGCAGGCGCTCAACGGTCGGCGCGTTGTGGGCGTCGAGGGCGTCGTCGACGATGTCGAGAGGCGAGCCCGCCGCCGACGACGACGGCGGCGGCGGGTCGAGGATGAGCTCGGGCACGTCGGCCCAGACGTGGCGCCAGCGGCGGGACAGCACGCTGGTGCGCGCCGCGGCGCGGGTGCAGCCAAGGCGGACGAGGATGCCGTGAAGAAGGTCGTCGGGGAGGCCGCTGATGTGGTCGTCCTCGCTGGAGAGGCGGCGGCGGCGGCCTTCCTTGCCTGCCATATGCATAAACGGCGGTGGCCGGATCGGAGGCGAACGAGTCAATCTGCCGGGTTACGGTTTGCGTGGCAGGGGAGTGATCACGGGGAGACGACGACGCTGCGATGCGACCGCGATAGGGTTTGTGGATTCGCCATCGCCAGTCGCCACACCCACCAAATATTGGCTTCGTATCGACATCTGAATTCGGGTTTTAGTAGGATATATATCAGGATACCGACTTCGACCAGGAGAGGTTGAATCTTGAATGCACGCAAGGAGAAAACGCAACCAACTCAAGATTGTAATATTGTAATCGAACTTTGCTTTGTTGCACTCGATCTTTGGCATTCAAAATTTCATCAGGATGTTTATGTTTTCCTTCTGACGACATCCAAGATTAATCTTGACCTTTACATTCCTTCGGACGATTATTGAAGAACTTATATTAATAAAGCAACCCCCAACAAAATATGTGATACTTTGCGTGATTTTTAATAATAAGACAAGAATCAAACTTGGGGTTGAAAAGTACTATAATTTAGGACTAGTTAGTACAATATTTATGTGCACACAAATATTCATTTTTCTTTTATATATGGCATACCGCATACAGTCATCAGCCCAAATTCTAGGAGACAAGCGCTGCCAGCATGCCTACAGTTTTGAAATGGTAGGGCTATGCCTGCCCGTGAATCCCATGAAGGATATGGTGGTTGTCTGCCAAATCCGATTAGAAGAGAGGTCCCAGCAGACTAACAATAAGCAATTTTGTTGTGGGAACCCATGTAGAATATGGGCTAACTACCCCATAATAAAGAGAATCAATAGAATTTAGTGTAGTAAATGAAAAGAAGTCGAAGGCCTTGGTGAAAAGTTAGAAGTCCAGCTTGGCGAGACACCCGACGGTGGCCTTTGTGCTTTGAAGTCTCTACAAGAGGAAGCCTCAACAGATGAAGGCCTTTGCACGAGCGAAGGCCCGGGCGCTCAAACAGCCAACTGTGGCCTCTGCGCACCGATGCCTCTACACGCGGAAGCCTCAGCAGGTGAAAACCTTTGCATGGGCGAAGGCCCGGGTGCTCAGTGAAACAGCCGACAGCAGTCTTAGCACCCGGATGCCTCTGCATGCGGGAATTGGCACGTGGGGGCCCTTTACGCAGATAAAGGCCCAAGGCACAGGTATGTCCGGAGGAGCAGCACTGGCCCTAGATTAGGCTAGAAGGATGTTCGACGGGCCAAAGTCCAAACTCGATGACAGCCCATTAGAAGAGGCAGGCAGGAAAGAAAAAACTCTAGTGCCCTATGGGGCTAAAGAACTATGGTCAGGATGTACTTTATTGTCTTATCATTATCTAGAGGTATTCTTGTATATATCTAATGTTGTAATCATGCTCAATACTCAATAGGAGGTGGGATAGACTTTTTGTGACTTAAAACCTTAATTATTGCCTCGATAATTATGTCTCAGATAGTCAAAGGACCTTGCCTCCAGTTGGGCCTTCAACCTTTAGAGTGGTGAGCCGCAGCGAGCTCCACTCACACTTCTAAACTTGTCAGGACCCTTGTCCCAACAAATTTTGCTAGAAAAAATATTATGGTAGGAAAACGTCAATAGGTAGGTTTAAGTCTGAGTCGTATACACAGCCTCATACGTCTTAGAACTGTACTCTGTAGCGCATTTGATACAAACTATTCTAACTCATATGTGCGCAAGTTATATATATCTAGATTAAAAAAACTCTTCATTGCCTGGATAGTTAGGAGGAGACCAAAAAATAGGTAGAGAAAAAATTTGTATCTTTAATATTAGATATAGATATAGAAATATACCAAAAATCAAGGCTCCATAAATAAATAATTATCAATAAATAGTTTAAATATATAAAAATAATTTCATTAATATACGAAAAAATTAAGGTACTTAAAATTAATAAGGTTAGCCCTATTAAAATTATTTAAATTAACCTTTTAATATCATTAAAATTAGTAAAATTAATATAATAAGATTAGCCTTATTAAAATTATTTAAAATTAACCTTTATATATCATTAAATGTAGTAAAATTATATTATTTCATTACCCATAGAGATAAGTTTTAAATAGTTTAATGATACGTATGATTTATATATTAAAACTAATATCATTTGCACTTCTAATTAGTCATACATATAAGTTTTAGCTTGCTTTATTCGGTAGTTTGTTATTCACATAGACGGATAACATAAGATTCATATTTTTCCAAATCTAGAATCTACTATAGAAAAAAATCATAGAAAACAAATTTAGATATAGAAAACAAATTTAGATATAGATATCCTTATATATTAATACTAAAACTATTTATAGAATCTTTTGGATATTTTAACATCTGGATTTTTTTTTTTTTTGAAAAAACATTTTAACATCTGGATCCATCCCTGCTCGTGCCGTTGCCCGGTGTGACATGGCCAGAAATGGAGCTCCAGGGGAAGCACGCTCAACCAGATCAAGCGGCCGGCGGTGTATTTGAGCAGGAGCAATATTCCTGCGCTGGCGCGCTGACAGCTGAACCAAAGATTTGCGGTGATGACAGCCAAATAAGAATTTATTTTGCTATCTACCACAGTAAATCTAAATTAAAATAGGCACAAGTACAATTCAGGAAGACCTATTCTCTTTATTCTAAATTATAAATTGCTACTTTTACTTTGCTTCTGGAATGGATTGAAGCTGTAGACGTACCTAAAATGTCAAAACTACCCCTAAAAAGGAAAAAAAAACCATAATAACCTATATAACTTGAAAAGACAAAACGATTTAGAGTTTGAAACAAAATGATAGTTTAAACAGAGTGGCTTCATACAGTAGCTCAGAAACAACTAGGCCATGATAACAGCCCATCATAACCATTCAAACGATTTGTCCGTATTACTAGCACCAATGATAGTTTAAACAGAGTGCATGCATAAAGTAGCTCACACACTGTCAAGAAGCAGAGTTACACGATACATGACATCGACAAAGGTAGGTAGGATTTGATTCGGAGGCCGCAACACACATATAGTGCGAACTATTAGATGCAGGACGTACTGGAAGTCTAGAACAACTGATCCTAATCGTAGATAGATAATCTAACAGCAACTGAAGAGTGCTTAATCTTTTTTCTCAGCTTGGTGCTCGACTGCTCGGAGTTCCCCACTCGCGCGGTGGATCTCAGCTTAGGTTTCGATTGCCGCTGCCGGCATCTGCAGTCCAGCAAGCACCCATCAGTTATTAGTATTAGCTGTTCAATAAACAACTTAGTAACGGTATATACTATAGCGTGCATCATGCTGTAAAATGAATAAGACAAAACTCAAATTTTACCAGAACACTTGGTATTTATTGGTGAGGGGCCCTAAGGTAAGAATCATGCATGAGAAATATGACTGTTTGAATTCCGGGTTACTATAAGACATATGAGTACAGCAACATCCAGGAAGATGCACTGTTCATCAATTGTCAGTATATATTATAAATGATTTGGCGCAACAGAGGCTTTTACATATCAAAGCATACTCAGCGAAGATGTTATTCTACTTCTTCAATTGCAGAGAAAAAACAGAGCACTATGGTAGATGCACTGTAATGTGTTCCAAAGAAAAGAACATTATCTCACCAGGCCTGCATGGCCGAAAGCTCCAGTGGTTCGTTGCCTTTTCAGATGAAGATCCTGCTCATCAGAAGAAGTGGTCTCCTCCCTTGGATTCTTCCTTAAGTCCAATCCCTGGTGGCCACTCTCTGCATTGCAGCCCTCTTGCTTTACATTTTTTGTGGAATTATTACAGTATGCAATTCTGAAATAGGCTTATTATTATATGCTTTCTTGCAGTTAGTTCTCAATACTAACAGGGGTACAATAACTTTTCAGGAAGTAGAATCTAGAAACACTGAATTTGGAAAACAGATACGTGAGTGTCAAATCACTGCATGCTATTCATAGATCAAATATATTATTCCTAATTGAATCAACAATACTTCAACGTTAGATCCAAATATCCAATATTGTTAACGTCCCTTTCTCCCTCTGGCGCACTTTTGGTGTTCTCACAAGCAATAATATAGTGGATCAACAGTGGAGATGAAAACTCATCCAGTATCAAAGCGAACCTGCATTTGTCATCAGTGGGAGCTCGGAGTTTTCAGCAGGCTTTGTCAAGCAACCAACCACAGTCGACGAGATTTGAGCACCAGGAGCAAGGGCCTGGCATGCTGATTTACCTACATTTGTAACTGATCAGATACCATAGTTTCTACCAAAGGCTGTCTACTAAAAATAGCATGTGATACTGGAGAGGTGCTCTTAGCACAAGGTTTAACAGTTTTACCTGCATTTGCCAATGGCATTCCGGGAGTAACAAACACAGTACGTGAGACAGGACCAACTAGAGCACCTGTACCAAGATGGTGAGTAAGAACCTGCAGGAGTGAAGTACTGACGACAGACTTGGGTTTCCTAGAAGGGGATGTCTAGCTAAGTACCAAAATACAATTGAAGACTGGAGCAGCAGGTGTTCTTAGCAGATACTTTGTCAACTTACATGCATTTTCCACTGATGTCACCACAGGGTTTATAACAGGGTCTGCCAAGCTACCAAACATAGCCTGTGAGAGTGGAGCAGCAATAGCACCTGAAATTGTTTGAACAGTTCAAATTAGTAGCAGGCAGCTAAATATGCAAAGTAACATATCGAAGTTTGGCAAGGCTATTGCATTCAAGTGTTTCTATGAATTATAATGCACCTTAACAAACAGATATATAACAAACAGATATATAAAGGAAAACAAAAGGAGAAGTGAATAATGTAATGGACAACTTAAGCACCATGGATGTTTTAAAGATAACCTCAGCATAAAAAAATGAGGTGAACACATACTGCATACCAGCATAAACAGTAGTCACACTAGAATGTACCAGGACAAGGCATTACAGAGAGCATAGGTCACTTAAGTTTGGGAAGACTTTGGTTGACCCAAGGTGAAGTGGTGCCAAGGGCCCCCCAATTAGAACCAATTATTACTTACTCCAGTTATATAAATAAGAAATATTTAGTATTCTATTTCTATTTAATATGGATCATTGGCCATCTTTAAAGATTTTTTTTTGCGGAAACTAGGAGATACAGAATTACATAACACTTCTTTTTTTAAAAAGAAAACAACAACTTGGTGCATTTTTATGGCTAATCATGATACTTCAAATAAACTGTTATGCACAAATGTACAAAGCATACTTACAGCAGATGTTTTCTTAAAAACACGTTTCTCTCAGATAAAAGTTTCAAGGAAGAATTAAGAAAATAGATTTTTGTCAAAGCAGCAAACATCTTGAACGCAGTAAACTACAAGAATTTTCAGCATGGTTTGTAAATTTCATAGTCTCTGAGACACAAGCGCCTTATTGAGTTCTAGCAATCAGAAATGGAAACAGGGAACCAGGTAATCTGGTAACAGGTTAATGTTTGATTGCCACTACGTGGGAATGCAGTTCTCAGTTAGAATGCACATGGAACTCTTGCAAAATGTAATTGTAGTGCACATAAACCTCATGAAACGCTTGTCCTCCACTAAGATAAAATGCAATCAATAAGCTAGCAATCAACTAACTAATAGTAGTGGAAAAAGCAGCAGGACCCTGTAATTCAAGAAACTGAAAAGGAAACTAGTGCAAAACATGGAAGTAAGCAACAAACTAATGACGATAGAGAGTTTTTGAAGACAAGAGCTTCATTAATAGAAGTTGGGCTATAAACACCGGTGCTAGAACTGATATTCTTATCAGTAATGCACACCTTTATCTAGTACATTAGAGATATCTTAACAACCTATGATATTATGCATCAGTTTTAGGGAGGGATGAAGTCTTGTGCTGGTGTGAAAACAAGGCTGCTTAGTTAACATACCTGCATTTGCCATCAATCCAATTCCAGAGTTTCCACAACTGCTTGTTAAGTTACTAAGCACAGGCTGCAAGAGTAGAGCATCCATAGTCCCAAAGAATGGAGCACCAGTAGGTGGCACATGGTTTGCCAACTTACCTGCATTTGTTACAAAGATATAACTGAGTTTCAAGGAGGGGTTGTATAGTAATGGAAAATTGGAGCAGCAGGTGTTCTTAGCACACAATTTGCCAATTTACCTGCATTTGCAACTGATGGGAACTGGGTGTATATAGAATGGTATGTAAAGCTACTAGAGATAGTCTGCAATACTGGGGCAGCTAAACAGCTAAAAGGGCATCTATAAGATATCATGGTACTTATTACTTATTAGTTGCAAATTAAAGAAACACATCAAAGCCTGACATAGCTGTTTGAAGTGTGACATAGCTGTTTGAAGTGTCAGCCAAATAAGAGATGCGAAACAAATAGTTAACAGTGCATATATCTTCTCATTAAGCATCAGTTTCATAGATGAACAGAGCAAATAAAGATGTGCTGCAGTTGTTCTCTGATAATGAGAAATTTTAAGGATTCATCAATCTTATGTAGGCTGGTAGTGTGGCTTAGAACTGATATTAACAACAGTAATAAAATTAGTACGCTAGATGCAAAAGGACTAGGACAAAATTAGGTGCAATAGGTGCAGAAAACGGGGCATAACAAAAATGTGGTTAGTCACAGCAGGCGAGACAGTTCCATTTAATTTTGCATGGTATGGAATCTGTCAAGTTTTCTTTTCTTTTGCAGAAAGGACGAGGGACCACAATATAAAAAGAACACATGTAGAGCCACGAACACAAATTGAAGTTGGAATGGAGAGCATGACCAAAAGCTGATTGGCATAATTTTTCTATTAAGATACTTCTAAAAGCCATTCAACAAGTAACACATCTGATATTCGCAAAAAAAAAAAAAAAAAAAAAAGCAACACATCTGAAGCAAAATCTAGATATTAAGTTTATAGAATCTAAAATTTATAAAGTAGATTTATTTGGTTGGTGTAAAAACTGTGAACTTACCTTCCGTTCCAGTTGCCTGAAGTGGATGCACCTGAAGTTTACCAGCTTTTAGACATTCATCTGAAGGCCATCAAGTTCAAAATTAGTAAACATGATGACGCATTATCTGGCTAAAATGAGCAATACATAATCTAACCCCAAACAGACAAAGCTAGCTCATAATCAGTTTTATTCTATATATTAATGTTAAGAAATGATGTAATTTGGGATAAGATTATAGCATCCATGTCTGATCAAGCTACCAACCACTAATCAATAGGAAATTAAGCTTAAGGCTAATCAAACATAAGGCTTATTTAGAGTGAGGACAAGATTTTTACCTAGAATATCTGCCACCCGATCCAGTGCCTTGACCTGGCCTCTTAACATTTCTGCAGCTGAAAACATATATTTCAAATGCAAATGTTACCAGCCAAAATGCTTAATATAATGACAAAATGTCTACAGAAATATTGGTATTTTACCGTAAGAAGTTTGCTGAGAGGGATCTGAAGAAGCTGGCAGTCTGCAAATGAAAGGGGGGGAAGGAATGATGTCAGAAAACACATCATATACAACAAACAGTGTAGCGATGATCATTCTACGGTTCATCTATGAGTAATTGAGTATATATGTAACAGCATTTGTGGAGTACGTACCTCCGCCGTCTCACAAGATAGCTCTTGGCAAGCGAAGCAGGGGATTTTGGCTGCCAGGTCAGTTTCTTTGGGCGACACCTCCGGCGGAAACTGGCAAGATTGATCGATCGATTGTAAGGCCCAATAACGAAGCCAGAGATGAGATTAACAAGCTTGCGAGATTGAAAAAAGGTTCACCAAGCTAGCTAGCTGGTGTGGAAAAAGCTGGTATTGAACACAAAAGGCAATTAAGGAGCAGTGGTGAATGGTGATATACATACCCGAAGCCAATGGGAAGAACATTGTGTGGCTTCATTGGCCCGCCCGGCATAAAGGTCAGGTCTTTGAGCTCCGGCGTCGCAAAAGCCAATTCGTCCACAATCTCGGCCGCCTTTTACAATCTCGGCCGCCTTTTTCTTCACACGCTCCCAGTCAATCGAGGCCCTATATATGTATCACATGCAAGGTTCAGTATTTGTTTATTTATTTATTTATTTATTTATTTATAATAACACGAGATTGATTTCCAAATTAACTTGAACACTCCTACGTACTGCAAATTAATTTGAAAAGGGAATAGAAGAACTACTGGATGCTCTTCTGTATAGACCAATGCAAACCTGGCTTGGTGTGCGTTGAGCATGATGGAGCGGATCCTTGTTATCTGGGCGTGGCAGCTGGTGCTTCTTTTCTGGCCGACGTGCTGCTTGGACAACTCGGCTTCCACTCCGGCGCCGCCGACGATGATGTTGGCCAAGGTACTGAGGGCGTTGAAGACGCGGCGGAGGACCATGGCCTCGACGCTGCTTGCTGGGCCGCCGCACCTGACGATGTCCAGCTCCCGCGGCAGGAAGCGCGAGAGGTAGCGGTTGGCGTCTTGCCATTGGTCGCGCAGCACCAGCTGCATCAGGTGCGGCACCCACAGGATGCAGTCCGACTCGCTCACCATCCTGCACGCACACACGCACCCGCGCAATAATCGACGTTATTGGACGAAGAAGAAGACGCGAGAGCGAGACAACGGGCAGGCAAAAATCGAATCGACCAAGGAGCGAGCGAGCGAGCGTACGATCCGTGTGTGGCTTCGAAGCCTTGGAACCAGAGGAAGGTGAGGAGGCGCCGGTGGCGGTACCGCCTCACGCAGGGATACTCCGCGCCGCCGTCGCCGGAGAGCTTATCTTCGCCGCAACTCGTGGTGATCCACATCTCGCCGGACATCTCCGTCTGCGGGTTGGGGATTCAAGTGAAGTAACTTCCTCGGCGTTGGGGAATTCGGCGCTCGCCGCGATGTATGTAAAATAATATATATAGTACTGTGCTATAGAGCTAGCGTTCTTTTACTTTCTCTTTCCGAGTTTCCGAAACTCTTTGACTTTTCTCTTTCCGAGTTTTCCGACTCATGTACTTTCTCTCGTCTCTCGTTTCGTTTCCCTCCCTCTCCCATTCGGGCCGTTTACTTCCCCCTCCAACTTCCAAGTTTTTTCACTCTCTCTCCATCACATCAATTTGTACCCGTACGTAAAGAGTATTAAATATAAATATAAAAAATAACTAATTACACAGTTTAGTTGTACATCACGAGACGAATCTTTTAAGTCTAGTTGGGCCACGATTGGACAATATTTGCCACATACAAACGAAATGCTACAGGACTTTTTAATCTCTCTCCATCACATCAATTTCTACCCTATATATAGAGCATTAAATGTTAGTAAAAAAATAACTAATTATATGGTTTGGTTGTAAATCATGAGACGAATCTTTTAAGCCTAGTTAGGCCACGATTAGATAATATTTACCAAATAAAAACGAACTGCTACAAGATTTTTCAATCTCTCTCTTCCCCTCATCTAAACAAGGCCTCGATCGGAATCGCACACGGGCGGCCGGGCCGCGGATTTGTGCCCGATCAGGCCTGCTTTTGGTCCAATCACCGCCGTGGGTCACCCGAGCCTTTAATAAGGGTTGAGATATTGATACAGTTATCATTCATTTTTTGAGTTTGAGCTGACCATAATTGCATCTGGAATGCAGAGCAAAAAAAAAAAAACTGATTGACATCTGCCCAAATGCAACTCAGTCACAGCCAAAGTCATGTGCCTCTCCGTATATATAGGGTGTGTTTGGTTTCTTGACCAATCTCTATTCTAGCTAGAATTCAAGCCTGACTAGCCTTAATCTATTTCTATCAAATCAAATCTTAGTTGTTTGGTTGTCTGTGTTATCTAAGCCTGGCTAATAAAAGATATCTTTGGTTGTCTAGTTTGCTTTCCATAGGATCACCTCTTCTTTTAAGTGGTAAGTTTACCCTCTTTCATGTATTTCATCAAACAACCGGTGGGCGAGAACGACGAGCATAGCGTAAATCTGAAATTTCTTGTTTGTTTATATCAATGTATTCAGGGTCAACTCATCAAGATGAAGCATACATTTATCAGAATTGAATTTTGTAACGGCTGTACATTGGGCACCATCCACTAGGTAGTCAGGTAGGAGCGTATCTATGAAACTAACAACAGAAAGGCAACAACAACCTGAGGCTTGGGAAACAGAAAGGCAACAACAACCTGAGGCTTGGGAGGAGGCGTTGCATCTGAATGAAATAGTAACCTCCGGCTTGACCGCTTGAGCGACGGGTAGCCAACGAGGATGACCGGCCGTGGGGGGAGCGGATTCAGTAACTTTAGCACCTCTATCCACCGTGCAACACAGATCCAACGACTCACAACCAACCAATGAGTATTTTACTTTAGGAAAAAAAAGGCAGGCTCGGACGTCTTCTTCCCCATCGGCTTCACGCGCCACTGCACCACGCCCGGTATGGAACTTGCCCGCATCAGCCTCACATACCACCGCGGTGTCCTGCACGGGGCTTTCCCGCACCGGTCCTCGCGCGGCGTTGCGCTGCCCTGCGTGAGGACGCCACACACTAGCTTGGCTCGGTAGCACCGCGGCAAGACGCAGCAGCAGGCACGGCGCCAGCGGCCAGGCTGCGGCTGTGAGCTCGCCGCGCCGTTCTCTATGTTGGCCGCACATGCTGAACGCGTCATCCTTTACGGTGGCGCTCGCTCGCCTCGCTCCAGGCCATGACGCAAGCCCACCAAAGGTGAGCTTGAACCTGTAGTCGAGCTTCAACTTCTACTCATGCTTGCCACCGCCGTCTAGCTCCTCGACTTGGGGCTACTCCCCCGCCTGCCACCAGAGCAGCAGAACAAGGGGAAGAAAAAAAATCAGACTTCATGAAAGCCAAAGAGTGGCTGACGGATGCACTACTACAGATTCGGTTATCAGTACCGGCAATATTTATGTCGGTTTTAAAAGAACTGGCACTGATATCTCTTCACTGTCGATTGTACGCATCACTGCTGGTTCGTGGATGAAACCAGCACTAAAGTTAAAGGTCTACATCACTGCCGGTTTGTGGATGAAACTGGCACTAATGTGGAGTTCAAACATCACTGTCGGTTCTAGCCAAGAACCGACATTGATACGGAGTCATCAGTGACGGTTTTGGCCACAAACCGCCACTGATACAAGGCCATCAGTGACGGTTTTAGCCACAAACCACCACTCATGTGATCTGCTATATGTTGAATATTAAAAATAAAGCACAAAAAAAAAGATGATTTTGGAAAGATGATCAAAACGAATGTTGTAGAATTCATTAAGATCTATAACTTTTATTTTGATCATTTTCTTATTCAACAAAGTGATTATAACATTGTTCATAAATTTTACATCTCTTTTTATACTTTAGGAAACTATGTGAGAGATGTATAAGATTTATGAATAATATCACTATTACTTTATCGGATAAAGAAATGATTAAAATAAAAGTTTTAGATCTTGATAAGTTGCACAACTTTGTTATTCAAGACTTTTCCGCTAAAAATCATTTACACCTTCAAAATGGTGTTTGAAGTAGTTAATTGTTGAAATTCAAATTTTGAGCTGATAAAACAAAGTCGCATGAAAAGATGATCAAAATAAAAAGTTGTAGATCTTAGAAATTTCTAGAACTTTATAGTTGATAATCTTTTCATTTGAATTTATTTTCTCATGCAAAATTATGTTTAAATGTCTCAAATTTAAAATTTAAAATTTTGAAATGATCTTTTTAAATGACCTTAGATGGACAAAGGGCTAAAACAAAAATTGTAGATCTCAAAAAGTTATGAAACTTTATAGTTGACAACTTTTTAATTTGAAATCATCTTGTCAAGAAATAGGGAGTTAATATCAGTAGGGATAGTTATATGGAACTACATTTGTAACTGCCACCCTGAAAGCAGAGAGTTAAGAAACAGGGAGTTAATATTGTCAAGAAACAGGGAGTTATATGGAACTACATTTGTAATTGTCATCTTGTCAAGAAACAGGGAGTTAATATTCCAGTTCCATAGCCCATTAACCAACAATAACATTACCACAAGACCTTGCCACCTTGAAAGCTAATATCAGCAGGGATAGTTATATGGAACTACAGTATGTTCAGAGTTCACTACATTTCACTTCAATACAAATGGTGTACAAATGCTTATAATTACCAGAACGATTCTAGAACATTCTTCCTATTAGTGAAAAATTCAGAAAGATTGTAGAGTGGAGTGGCCTGATAACACTACTACAGAAAACTTAACCGAGGCGGTTTTTCTAACCGCCTCAAACATAAGGTCACGCATCGTGGCCTTAACCGAGGCGGTTGGAAAACCGCCTCGGTTAATTCATTAACCGAGGCGGTTTTCTTACAAAAAACCGCCTCGGTTAATGCATGTGAAAAAACAAAAAAAAGCCCTAGGCCCGACGCTAGGCCCATCCTAGGCCCAACGCCAAGCCTGCTTCTCGGGAACGCCGGGCCGGGTGGTGGCCGATCCTCCGCTGCCTTTGGTGGCCACCGAGGAGCCACCGCCGGATCCGCCACTCATGTGCGCTCGCCGCCGCTGAGCTGATCGACCACGCGAGCGCCGCCGCCGTTGAGCTGATCTCGCAAGGGAAGGAGAGTGAGGGACTAATCTGCCATGGGATCCGAGAGAAGAGAGAGAGGATGACGGGCATACCGGGGAACTGCGAAGCCGAGGGCCCGCGCCTGCCGCCGGGAGTTGAGCGCGCCGCCCGGGCCGAGGGCCGCGCTCAAAGGGGAAAGCCGCGCGCACCCGGGAGGATCGCGCCCTCGCCGGGAGGGGCCGCGATCACAAGCAGGGAGCGCGCTCGCCGGGGAGGGGCCGTGAGGGCGCAGGGGGGCCGCGCGCGCCGCCTGGGGAGCGCCGCGCCGCGCTGAGAGCCGGGGCGGCGGCGCGCCGGGGCGCGCGCGCCATGGAGCCGCGCCGCCAACACCGCCGGGGAGAAAGAGCAAAGGGAGCCGGGGAGCCACCGGAAGGGGGTGGAGGTCGGCCTCCGAGGGAGAGAGGGAGAGAGGGAGACAGAGAAGAGAGGAAGGTAATGACGGGCCGAGGAGAGGAAGAGAGTGATTTAGGGTTTGGGTGCCTCGGATATATATACTCGCCATCTATTAACCGAGGCGGTTTTCTTAGAAAAACCGCCTCGCAATCGCCTATTAACCGAGGCGGTTGTCTTAGAGCAACCGCCTCGGTTAATAGATGATTAACCGAGGCGATTTTTCTAAGAAAACCACCTCGGTTAAGGTATTAACCGAGACGGTTGTTGCGCCGGGGCATTGCCTCGGTTGGAACTGATTAACCGAGGCGGTTTTTTGCTAAAACCGTCTCTGAACTCATTTTTGAAGTGCCTTGCAAAATCTTTTGTGTAGTAGTGTAAAACCATAGGGCAAATATGGTTCCTGCCGTATAGTCTAATATCTTGGTTGATAAATGGTCCTGTTACTTGCTACTCTCGTGCAGCTAGGATTAAATTTGTATTTCTCTAATGGCATATAGCAGTAGCAGGGTCCTTAAGAAATTAGAAGATGACTTGCTCACACCTTTTTTTTCTGTCTAATTATTTTTGAAAGTTCTGCAATGGTCCTGGGCAATCCTCATGTACTGGCATTATTGAGGATTGCTCTCTGGAAGATAAGATCAGTCCAAGACATATTCATGCATCATAGAATTAAATTCTAAAATCCATTACAGACTATAGAGTATATGTACATCAAACTGGCGCCCAGTTGTTCCTTAGGAGTACTATGTGGGTGATTCCTTCATAGAAAGTTAACAATTTCAGTAGCATTTAAAAATGCTACCACACAACACACACAAAAAAGTTCATATATCCCATATACCTCGGATATGTGCATCCAGGGGGGATCCTACCAAACATAGCAAACGGGGGCAGACTTTCTTTTTAACTTCTTATCATTTGACCCACTATGGCCTGATTCAAGTAGGAGATATTTGAAGGTAACTGCTTATTATTCAATGTTCATTGTTTCCATTCAATCCTACCATTCCTTTGTAGAACAGTTTGGTGGATGCAGCTTTCAGGTCTGGAAATGCGCAAGAAAAATTATCACTTTATCAGGATGACCCGCTTAGGTTTGTGGTCACATAAGTTCCCCTACAACATTATTGTGAGAGGCCTTTGTGACCAAGGGGAAAATGCAGGTAGCGGCCAGCTTTCTTGACAGAGCGAGGAAAGAAGATGCTAATCTCAATGCAGCTTCTTATAATGCACTGATTGATGAATACTGCATGAAGAACCATTGACTATCTCTGTAGGATTTGGTGAAGCAACAGGAGGCATGATTTCAGCTATTTACAATATGGTGCCCAGTGTGATTGGCAAATTCATACAAAGTCAAAATAAGATCATGCAAAGTCAAGAACCATTGACTATCTCTGTATACACAAGATATATTATTAATGAAATGTTTTAGTATCCCGTTGTAACGCACGGGACAATAACAAAAGTAACTGGACAGAGCGCAAGGAAGTATATATACTATTGGAAACGAAGGTAGTGGTAGCCTGAACTGAGGTCCTGAACTTAGCTTTCTCTGCTGCTGTGAAACTACTGTGAAAAAGATCTGCCCCTTCTTCTTGCCACGTTGAAATTTGAAACCACAGTAGCTATAATACTAATTGGATGCAACTGGTAAAGATGACTCAAGTGGGCTTCTGACATTTACAAGTGTATTCAGTAGTTAGTAGTTAAAAATTTGTGGATTACAGTGTCTCTGCTCTCTCCATGATGTGTGAAACTGCAGAACAAAGTCCATAAGTTTTTCAGATGTATGATTACCTGTACTCTGATCACTTATGACTTGCACTTGTGGTTTGATTGCAAACTAAGCAAAGACCTATTATTTTCAGAGCTCTGAATTTAGATGTTGTGTTCTGAATGGCAGGACTCAAAAAATCCAAATAACATAACCTGTACTCAGGCATTTCTATAGTTCTATGATTGCACCTAAATTCTGACATGCTAAAACTCACACAAAACTCACACAATCAGCTATATGGAGTTTCTGTTTCGCAATGCAAATGAGGAGCTGGGAACGGGATCTGGCAGAGGGGTACCTGTGTTGGAGGAGCACACCCAGGAGCAGCGGACAGCGGTTGTGGCGGGCTGGCGGCGGTGAGGTCACCGTTCGTGGACTCCCTGTGGCGGCAGCTCGGGCGGTTCGGGAATGGGTGTGGGCGGCGTAGATCAGGAGTGGCGCTCGTCAGCGCCCCGCGGCCTTCGGCGCTGGCGCGGCGGGACGCCAAGGGGTCTCGTACACGGTGGCGCGATGCCGCAGCCCGTGTGGTGGCGGCGTAGGGATTTGGCGGCGACGGGTGAGGACCTCGTGGCTGGCGGCGGCGCGATCTCGTAGGCGAGGATTCGCGAGGGCGTCGCGGCCAGGCACCAGTCGCCGGGGACCTCGTCGGGATCCTCGACGGGCTGCGCGCTGGCGGAGCGGTGGGGATGGACGGCGGCGGCGACGGTGACCGCGAGGAGCGCCTGCGCGCCGTGGAGAGGTTGAGGGCGACACGCAGCGCGACGCCGCCGATCCCCAGCAGCAGCGCCGCGGAGCTTTGAGTTGGTTGGCGCGGGCGCTGGCGACGGCGAGGCCAGGTTGGCGCGGCGCGTAACCTATTTGAGGGCGCGAGGGCGAGGGCGAGGGCAGGTGCGGGGGCTGGAGGCGCGAGGCTGGATCGTGGAACGTGGAGAGGTTGTGCGCGCTGGCAGTTTTCGCAGGGAATAAAGCAGGCTCGCGCGGGGGGCTTTTACCTCGGGGTGAATCGAAAGGAGCCAGGCAAACGATATCATTTGCATCTTTTTAGTAGTATATAAGATATCTCTAATAGATTTACTATAAAAAATACTCGAAGTACAAGAAGTGTGCAATTATTTTGAGATGGATAGAGTAAAATATATGTAACAAGTAAAGTCCAGAAAACAGGGGTACTCATAAAACAATAACAACATCAAAGGCTAACAAAACGACCAAATTCAGTTTGACAATCAAGTTTACTACCAAGCAAGTTGGCATAGGGTAATACATAAAGTCTGATTTTCAAAAGGACCATCGAAAACAGTCTCCTCAAAGGAACAATTAAAAATGCAGGTACATCGAAACTAGTAAATACCACTACTAACATTTTTCATAAGCCTCCATTTGAAACACACATTCGCCTTCCTTGTCCAACATAGGATACTTCAATATTTGGTTCATACATGGTGCAGATCTTCCCTCCAGTCAAAACACACCCGTCTCCGTGGTTCAGCCAACATTTGGTCCATACATGGTGCAGATCTTCCCTCCAGTCAAAACACACCCGTCTCCGTGGTTCAGCTGCAACATAGAATTCAACTTCAACATTTGGTCCATACATGCTGTAGATCTTCTTACATATCTCCTTGCTTTCTAGAGGAGCTTGGAACCTCCTCTCATCATAGTCAATGACCAAATGTTTCAGACTTGGGGCATTGCATTTTGATAACAGCTCGACAAATTCCAATTCTTCATGGGAGCTTGTACAGGAGCTGATTTTTACCTCTTCAAGTGAGCTGAGAGCAATGTTATCAACCCTGCAACTCTCTGCCAAGCGACAAGAGCAAGATAGCGGGCAAGAATACTGCAGCAGAATATACCAGGAAAAAAAATTATATTAGTTGCATGGTTTGGTCCATTAACATTAATGTATCTAAAATGGTGGTGGGCTCGTTATACCAGCTGTTTGTGTTTCAGGTAGCGCAAATGAACTAAATACACATTTTTTTTCTCATGTGATTTCATTTGGCTTTTAATCATGAATAGATAGGTTAATATACACCAATGCCCACCACCATTTTAGCAACAGGTTAATGTTACATAGAAGAACAAATATTATCGTAACCTCAGCCACAGTGCCACACCTCAAGAAAAAAGCAGATTAGGAAACTTTAGATTCTCATGTAAGTTAACATTAAACCATTTAATGACTAAAATTAAGAAGAATCTTATGTAAAGGATAGAAGATTAATTAGAAATTACCTGTGTGTGGTCAAGACAAAGCAATTGGACGCAAAACTTCTTTGCATTACCGCAATTCCTCAAGAAATGCAACATGCTTGGTGCCAGACCATGGCGCATCTGCTTGAAGGATATATTCAAGGTCTTACATTTAGGCAGCTTGCTTGTCACATTGAAGAAGCTTTCATACCCTGCTGTTTTCTGTCATAACTCATGAGTAGAAACAGAATAAAGTAAACACTGGATCATAAGGAATTAGATTTGTAATGAGGATATTCTGTTGATAGGAACTGTCGGTGCTAAAACTAGTGGTCCTAGCACCAACGAGTGAATTTACGTGCGTGCTCCCAACCCTGGATGGTGTGCAAGAAGGACACAAGAAGGTTTTGTATTATCCTGCACCAAGGTGCCTGTAGGTAGGGTGTACAAGCAAGCGGAGAGAGGGAACTGTCCCAAGTCTCGTGTGAGATGAGTGAGTGTGTGTATTTGTTTGCCAAGGAGATTGCTCGATTTGCTTCCTAGGATTCACTTGTCTCCGGAAGGACCCCCGTCCCCTTCCTTTTATAGCCGGAAGGGGAGGGACGGGCTTTACAGTACAGTGTTTGAATAGGAAAGACGGCGGTGGGCGCCGCCTCATCCTGCCGAGGCCTAGGGGCTCCCTCTCTCCTTGTGCCGAGGCCCCGGGTGAGGGCAGCGGTTTTGTCTTGTACGGCGCCGCAGATGCCGATGGCGGGCGCCGTCCCCGTGAGTCGGCTCCTCGTTCTTGGTGAAGGAGGGGACGTGCCGCCTCTGCAGGGGTCGGCGTGGGCGTCATGATGAGCGTGCCAGTACCGTGGCCTCTTTGTAGCTTTGACTCACTCCCGGTCCGGCTCCCGAGGGCCGCGGCATCGTTGTCGTATACGGCGTGGCCGACGTAGAGATACAGCGCACGGGGCCATCTTCGTCTGCCCCGCCTGAAGCCCGGGTGCACAAGTGGCGGGGCACCGGAAGACTTTCGGCCGCCGTGCAGTGGCGCCGTGCTTTGCCCGGGATGCGGCATGCTCCGTGATTTGGACTTCCGTGATGGGACCTGTTACAGGGTTAGTCATCATGTCGCCCTACGCTGGCGTGCATGGCCGCTACCGTAGGGATTGCGTAATCGTGAGCGTGGGCCAGAGTGGTGACGGGACGGCTCCCATCCCCGCCAGGGGCTAGCGCCAACCCGATCCACCGTGGGAAGGCGGGCGATGGATATACGTCAAGTCGCTGGTCAGTCCTTGACCAGGTGATGCGGCGCGTGTCGTCCGAGGCCTTAGCGCGGGGGCTCGGTCGGGACGGAAGGTGGGAACTCGTCCGAGGCCGCTGCAGGGAGGCCTCGGGCGAGGGGAGGTTAGTGCCCGTCCCGAGGCCTCGGCGGGGGAGGGCTCGGTCGGGACGGAAGGACGGACGCCCGCCCGAGGCCTCTGCCGAGAGGCTCGGGCGAGGCGGAGCGTTAGTACCCGTCCCGAGGCCTCAAGCAGGGATGGCTAGGTCGGGACGGAAGGGCCCCCGCCCGAGGCCTCTCGCGAGAGGCTCGGGCGAAGTCGGAAAGCGGACGCCCGTCCGAGGCCTCTACGGGAGGCTCGGGCGAGGCGGAAAAACAGAACTCGTCCGAGGCCTTGATGAAGGAGGCTTGGACGGGCGGAAAGCTAGCGTTTGCTTGAAGTCCCCGCAATGTGGGCTCGGTGGTGTTGGTGCGCGGTCTGGCTGGGCCTTGGCAGCCGTGTTTTGTTACTTGTGGCCTAGTTTTGCGCTTTCTTGGGCCTAATTGTTAGGAGGGCCCTTAATTTGGTCCCCGACAAGAGCCCCCCGAGCCTCTCGAAGGAGTGGGAACACTGTTCGTAGGCTGAGGTCGTGTTCTTAGTCTAGTTCATGCCGGGCTAGCCGTTAGATGCTCTAGGCGTTCCCTACGCCGGGTGCGCCTTGAGCGCACTCTCGGCGGGTGTAGCCCCCGAGGCCTCGGAGGGGCGTGAGTGATCCTTCGAGGGATTGTACGTGCTTGGTGAGGGTGTTCTGCTCACCTCGGAGATCGTTTCTCCGGTGGGGCGCTACAGCCTAATCCGGGGTGTAGCCCCCCGAGGCCTCGGAGGAGTGTGGGTGCTTCTCCGGGGGGCTCACATGTTTCCGGGCCGAGTGTTTCGCTGTTTGCCAAGTACCGGGCCCGGCCGGCTCGTCCGGGGGCATGACACGTGGTTAGATGACGTTTCCCTACTCCGCCGCTGTGGCCGAGATAGCCCGAGCCCCTGCCGGGGCGTGGGGGGCCGCGAGGTACTTGGCCGTTAGCTTCATGAACGCCTCGCGCATCCCTTCCGCAGGGAGGAGGATGGATTTTGTCACGCCGGCCGGTGACGAGTGTCACACGCAACTAGATCCGGTGAGCCGTTGGCGGGAGGATCCAAGGAAACGCCTGTGCCCCCGTTCGTTAGGGGTTGGCTGGGCCCGAGGCGCGTTTCATAAGAGCTCGCATGTCCCTCGGGCGGGGCTCGGGTCCCGTCCGCCGGGTCCCGAGGGCTCGGTGCTCTCCCACGCAGGATCCCCCTTTCTCAAGGTGCCGTGCTGCCTCGGATGCTACAGGGACGGCCTGCTCGCGCAGGGCTATGCTGTGTATGAGGCCGTCCGAGCTGCCCCCCCCTGACTCTCTTGTCCCCGAGGGAGCTGTCGAACCACGAGATGGGCCAGCTTTCGTTCCTACGGACCCGTAATGGGCCGCCGCCCCTGGCTCCTTCCAGGGGGGAAGAAAGCGCTTGGTGTGAACACCCCCCGCTGGGGGGACGTGGGCGCGCCTTTTCGTGGTCGGCGCGGGATGTGGAGCGCCGGGCGAAGCGGTGGCGGGCCCCACTTTCTCCGTCGTGGCAGTTGCCGGTTGCACTTGCGGGTCCCATAGGGGATGTGATGTGCGGCGCCGCGGCTGCCAACCCCGAGCCCGCGCCAGGTTCCCCGGGTTCTGTGTGCCGGATTTTATGTGGAGAAAAACTCGCATCGTGGCGTGAGGCGCCGGGGGCCGTGTGGGCGTGGCCGCTCGTGCGCCCGGCGCCTGGGTCTCCGTGCGACGTGTACCCGAGTGGGAAATCCCGGGCGCGATCGTGCATTAAATGCGGGCAGGTGAACCGACTGGGGTTTCTGGGTATAAATACCTGGTGTGGGCGGCCGTCTGGTTTTCTTCTCGCCTTCCTCACCCTTTGCGCCGCTTTCGTCCTCCGCCGCCGCCATTGCATCCAGCCCGCCGAGGGGAACGGGAACGAGAAGGGAGAGAAACCACCTGCATCTGCCCTAGCCCACCGTCGCCATGGCGCCGAGGCCCGAGATCGTCGGCGCTGAGGGAGGGGAGACGAGCCCGTGACGCCGCCCGGAGCTGATGGCGCTCGTGGGGAAGGGGCTTCTCCGCCCTCGCGCCGACCCGGCCTTGCCGGGAGTGGATTGTTCCGCCCGGCCGACCACTGTCCCCCCGCACCCGCCTCGGGGTACGTCGTGAGCTTCACGACGTTCCATGAGAACGGGTTCGGGATGCCGGGGGCCGGTTCTTGAGGGCCATCCTCGAGTACTACGGCCTGGAGCTGCAGAACCTCAACCCCAACTCCATCACGCAGCTGGCGGTGTTCGTCGCCTTGTGCGAGGGATACCTCGGAGTCGAGCCCCACTGGGATCTCTGGCTCTATTTCTTCGAGGGCGTCCTCTACTTCAAGGGCGCCGGTAAGGGGAAGAGGATGCCCGTCCGCGTCGGGAGCTGCATACTGCAGCTGCGGAATCGCCACCGGGGACTCCTACATCCCGACGAGGCTCGCCTCCTCCAACCAACGGCCGGGCGCGCGAAGTGGTTCTATCTCCGGAACGACTTCCGTCACCTGCCTGCTTTCACCGGGAAGGTGTTTGAGGCGGAGCCCGCAAGGTGGAGGGAGGAGATCATCGAGGAGAAGACCACTCCCGGCCCTGAAGAAGGTGTTCGGCCTTGAAGATGCTTGACCCGTAAGGGGTTGGATGCGTCGGTCGTCATCGCCGCCTTCCACCAACGGGCGAAGTCCTGCCCCTCATGTCGAGGCGGCTTTTCCCTGCATGACATGGGGAAAGGAGCCCCCTGGCTGGGACAAGGATGTCGTCCGTCGACCTCGAGTTCGACGAGGTTGTCGAGCCGGACGAAGGAGGCGGCGACGGTGACCGACCCTTCCCTCCTCTATAGGGTCGCGATGCGCCCCCCACCCTGGACGCCATCTCCGTGGTGAGTTCCTTTGTTTGTGCTTGTATCGTTGATGCTCGCATCTCCCCTTTTAGCCTCACCTTGTTCTTTTCCTCGCGGGGACCGGCCGGGAAGTTGAGAGCGTCGAAGCCTCCCGTCTCCGCGGTGAAGGAGGCTAACAAGGCCATCGCGGCGGAGCAGAGGAAGGAGAAGAAGAAGAAGGAGAAGAAGAAGGACCGGAACATCCGCAAGGAGGGTGAGAAGCGCGCCCTGGAGAAGCGGAGGCGCCAGCGGGGGGACGAGGGGCTCCCTCGGGAGCCGACGCCCGACACTACCGGCGCCGATGACGATGATGAGGATGACGAGGAGGAGGAGGAGGACTACAGCTTTTTGGCTTGGCCGCACGCCCCGTGATGAAAGGGAGTGGGCGCCGTGGCCGTTGAAGGACACCGCCCCCGCCCCTCACTCCGCCGAGGCTTCAAATTGAGGTGGCCGGAGACGTGACTCCGTCGGGGGAGCGAGGCCCTCCCCCCGAGTCATCCCACGCCGCCGCCCCGCTGGGGGGCGACTGCCCCTGCCCTCGAACGGCCTCGAGGCGGCGGGGAGGACCGCCGAGGGTGAGGCGCAGGCCTCGGCCGAAGAGGCGGCGGGCGCCGGTGGGCCAGTGTCCCGTGCCCGTGACCCCCGAGTCGCAAGGGCCGAGGACACCTCAGGTCCGAGCCCCAGCAGGCACGGCCCCAGTGAGCGGTCGTTTCAACCGCCCGGTCGCCCAGTAGGTGTCTGTCCTTTTAGTCTTCCGCCCTCTTCTTTCTTTTCTTTTTTTTTTTTGAAGACTCACTCTTCTTGCTACGGCAAAAAAAGCAAAACGGCGGCCCCGGCCCGGCCCGCTTGCTCCCGCGCAAGCGGCGAGGCTACAGGCCAAGTCTGGCGAGGGCCACTTTGCTGCCCCTGGGGTGGCGGCGCCGGCGGCGACCGAGGAAGTGGTGATCGAGGCGCCCTCGGCCATGGAGCCACCCTCCGCTCGTGACGGAGAGGGGCCGCGGCGCCCGGCGAGAAGGCCTTGGCGGCGCTTCTTTGTGGAGGCCGTGGCGACGCCCGTCGCGGAAGCCGTGACGGCGCCTGCTCGATGGCCACTGGCGGCATGGTCATGGAGGAGCGGCCCCGTTCCGCCCCTAAGCCGCGCCTCGGCGCAGGAGGTGGTGGAGATCCCCTCCTCGAGGGAGACCACCCCACCCCTTGGGAAAGAGGTGGTCGTCGCGGATGCTACCTCCTCGAGGCGGCAACCGTATGGGGTCGTCGACCGCGGCGCCCGCCGAGGGGTCCTCCAGCCAGCGACGCCGCCACGTATTGTGCAGGTCGGACCGCCGGGACCCGGAGGACCGGCCAGTCCTACGGCCGGACGACGCCTTGGAGTCGACCCGGTGGGAGCAGGCGGACAAGTACATGAAGTCGGCCAAAAACCTGCTTGATCTGCTCTCGCCGATCTTCTCCAGGGACCTCCCCGACCTGATGAAGGTAATACAAACATTTGTGGTCGAAGCCTTACCTTGGCATGAGCGCCCAAAGGCGGCTAATCCGTTGGCCCTGACCGTTATAGGACCTGGCGGTGGCGTCCCGGGAGAAATCAGAGTTTCTCCGGTTCAGGTCCGGCCTCGACGAGGCGCTCCATCTCCAACGACAGGAGGCAAACCAGCTGCGCACCGAGCTAGCTGCTCGGAACGAGGAGCTCGACAAGCTCCGCGCCGAGAAGGAGGCGATGAGGACGGCGCTGCCGGCCTCCTCCGGCACCATCGGGACCTTGACAGAGAACCCGGTGAATATGGACACCGATCACCAGCTTTTTGTCAACGATGTCACCATGGTGCGGGCCGAGCTTGGGCAAGCGCCGAATGAGGCCATCCAGCTCCCAGCGCAAATGGCGGAGGAGGTGGTGCGGACGGAAGGTAAGTCTTTGTCGCTTTTTGGGCAATCGCATCCTTGCATCCCAGCTCCAAGGCTGACCCCTCGGGCGGATGCAGAGCTGAGGAGGAAGTCGTCGGAGCAAGCGGCGGACCTCAGTGCAAAGTCTGACGGCCTATTCCTCGGCGCAGGCGAGCTCGAGGCCCCGGAGAGAAGGTTGGAGCCGTTTGCACAGCGGGTCGAGGCCGGGCGAGTCCGCCGGGCAGCAGTCCACCGGGCCGCCTGAGGCGTTGCCTGGATGGGTGGAAGCCGTCCACGCCGCCCCTTCATCCGGCCTTCGGACCGGCGTGTCGCACACCTTGGCGATGACCCTCTCCCACTACGACCTCGACCTCCCCAAAGTTTCCGAGGGGCTCGTCGTCGCCGAGGACGAGGAGGGTCGCGAGAGGGAGGTGTTCGACGAGCTGCCTCAGGCCGTCAAGGGGCCACGACTGCGCTGGTCGGGCACTTCCAGACGGCGATCCTCCCTAACGCTGCCGAAGGAGCCGACGCCACCGACGCCATGGATGCCGCTACCAGGGGAGGAGGGGGGTCGAACGCCCCCTAGTGAGGTCTGCATGTTGGGCCAAGCGTGCCCATGTAAAAAAACTTGATTAGCTTTTTGTTATTCTGTTTGTTTGACAAGTACCGTGGCCCGATGAGGCCTTATGATTTGTTTTCTCGTTTTCTGTTTACTTTTTGTGCCTTTGATTCTCGCCTCGTACTTAGATTAGGGCCCTTGCAGGGACACAGGAGTCCTTAGTCAAAGGTGGTTAAGCAGAGGCACCCTAGCACTGGGGCGTGGGCGGCCTCGTGGCTTTCCCGTCCTCGACGTTTGGAGCAGCCCTTCCTCAAAGCATGAGGTACCTCGTCCTATGGCAGCGAGTAGGAGTGTCGTAGCGCATGGGCGTAAGCAACTCCGTAGCTCAACCAGCCTTAGGTTTCGGAGTAATCCCTCCGTTACCCTTCTTCCAAGCGTTCGAGATTTGTAACACGAAAAATGTTCGAAAACGACCGACAAAAAAAGTGCGCTGCAGAGTGCCTTTCAGGAGGAGTCCCCCCCCCCCCCCGTTTAGCCCCCGAGGGAGGCTCGGCTTTGACGGGTCAAAACCGAGTCTCGCTCAGGCTCTGAGGCGGTATAAGTATAGTTGAGGTCCTCAGCCCCCGAGGGCCTCGGACATGTTTCTCATTTGCAGAAAAATTGTAAAAGTGTTTTCCATTCTTCTTTTGAAAACATGGAGTACAACTATAAATGAGAGCTTGGAAACTTAAGGGTAGAAGCGACGTAGCTGTTGAATGTTCCAAGCGTTGTTGAGGACTTCTCCGTCCTCATTGGCGAGCTTGTACGTGCCCGGCTTGAGGACTTCGGCGACGATGAAGGGTCCTTCCCAAGGCGGCGTGAGCTTGTGGCGTCCCCTGTTGTCTTGGCGGAGACGGAGCACCAGATCGCCTTCCTTGAGGTCTCTGGCTCGGACCCGTCGGTCGTGGTAGCGTCGGAGGGACTGCTGGTATCTTGCCGAGTGTAGGAGGGCAGCGTCCCTGGCCTCGTCAAGCATATCCAGCGAGTTCTCCCGAGCCCACCGGTTGCGCCACTCCTCATAGGACTTGAGCCTCGGAGAGCCAAATTCCAAGTCAGTGGGGAGGACGGCCTCGGAGCCGTATACCAGGAAGAAAGGCGTGAACCCCGTGGCTCGGCTCGTTGTTGTCCCCGAGGCTCCGTGAGGACCGAGGGGAGCTCCTCGAGCCACCTTTTGCCGAACTTGTCGAGCTTGTTGAAGATCCGAGGCTTGAGCCCTTGCAGTATCATCCCGTTGGCCCGGTCCACCTGCCCGTTCGTCTGTGGGTGCGCGACCGAGGACCGCACAATGCGTATCCGTGGTTGTCGCAGAAGTTTCTAAACTTCGCCCCGTGAACCGGGTGCCGTGGTCGGTGATGATAGAGTTCGGGACTCCAAAGCGGTGGATGATGTCGGTGAAGAAGAGCACCGCCTGCTCGGATCGAATGTTGGTGACGGGCGCCCTCGATCCATTTTGGGAGAACTTGTCGATGGCGACAAGGAAATGGGTGAAGCCCCGGCGTTTTCTTGAGAGGTCCTACTAAGTCCAAACCCCACACGGCGAAGGGCCATGTGATCGGGATGGTCCGAGTGCCCGAGCCGGTAGGTGCGTCTGACGAGCGTAGTATCGGCACCCCTCGCAGTGCGTACTACCTCGGTGGCGTCAGCGACCGCGGTTGGCCAGTAGAACCCCTGACGGAAAGCACTGCCGACGAGGGAGCGGGGAGCGGCGTGGTGGCCACACACCCCGGCGTGGATTTTGCGAACCAGGGCGAGGCCATCCTCGACCGTGACGCATCGCTGCAGGACCCCCGAGGGGCTTTGTTTGTAGAGGTCGTCCTCGATGACGACGAAGGACTTTGCTCTTCTCGCGATGCGTCGGGCTTGATTGAAGTCCTCGGGGAGGGTTCCCCGAACGATCCAATCGAGGTATGGCCTTCTCCAGTCCGGCTTGGGGTCGGCTTCCGGATCCTCCCCGTCGATCCCCATGACCCAGGGGGCCTCGGCTGCAGAGGTGGCCTTGGACATCTCCCCAACCCCCGAGGGGGGATCAGAGCGATTCTCCGTGGCCTCCTCCTGTTCGCTGAGTGTGATGGAGGGAGCCATCAGGTCCCTCGTGAAGACGTCGGGGGGAACCGGGGCTCTTCCAGCGGCGATCTTGGCGAGCTCGTCGGCAGCCTCGTTGTACCTGCGGACGACGTGGTTGAGCTCAAGGCCCTCGAACTTGTCTTCCAGGGCGCGCACCGCCTTGCAGTACGCGTCCATCTTGGGGTCGTGGCAGCTTGAGTCTTTCATGACCTGGTCGATGACAAGCTGCGAGTCCCCTCGACATCAAGGCGCCTGATGCCGAAGTTCGATGGCGATCTTCAACCCGTTGAGTAGGCCCTCGTACTCCGCCATGTTGTTTGACGCTGGGAAGTGAAGGCGGATTACGTGTCGCATGTGCACCCCGAGGGGGAGACAAAGAGGAGGCCAGCGCCGGGCTCCAGTCTTCATCGTGGGACCCGTCGAAGGACATTATCCAAAGATTCCACCTGGAGCCGGGGCGGTGGTAGCTGAGTATCGGTCCACTCGGCGATGAAGTCAGCCAAGACTTGAGACTTGATAGCCTTCCTTGGCGCGTAGGAGAGGGTTTCCCCCATGAGCTCAACGGACCACTTGGCGACCCGCCCTGAGACTTCCCCGATTTTGGAGGATCTCCCCAACGGGAAGGGAGGAGACCACCGCCACGGGGGTGAGCGTCGAAGTAGTGTCGGAGCTTGCGCCGGGTCGGGACCACCGCGTAGAGCAGTTTTTGGATCTGCGGGTAGCGGATCTTGGTCTCGACAACACCTCGCCGATGAAGTAAACCGGCCTCGGACCGGCAGGTGTGGCCCTCCTCCCCGCCTCTCGACGACGATGGCCGCACCGACTACCTGCGTTGTCGCAGCAACGCATGTGAGGAGGGGCTCCCCCGGGCCGGGGCGGGACGAGGATCGGGGCCCTGGTGAGGGCGGCTTTGAGCTTGTCGAGGGCCTCCCCGGGCCTCGGAGGTCCGTGAGAAGCGCCGGACTTTCTTAGGAGGCGATAGAGGGGCAGGCCCTTCTTGCCGAGCCGTGAGATGAAGCGGCTTAGAGACGCCAAACAGCCCATGACTTCGCTGCACACCCCCTCAGGTCCTCGATCGGCCCCATGCTCGTTTCCGCAGCTTACCTTCTCCGGGTTGGGTTCGATGCCGCGCTTTGAGACGATAAAGCCTAGGAGCATCCCTCGGGGGACCCCGAAGACGCATTTTTCTGGGTTGAGCTTGACGCCTTTTGCCTTGAGACACTGAAATGCGACCTCAAGGTCGAGATGAGGTTGGCGGCCTCCTTGGTCTTGACCACGATGTCGCCGACGTAGGCTTCTACGGTTTCACCGATGTGGTCACCGAAAACGCCCAAAGATGCACCGCCGATACGTGGCCCCCTCGTTCCTCGAGCCCGAAGGGCATCGTCACGTAGCAAAGACATACCGAAAGGGGGTGATGAAGGAAGTCGCGAGCTGGTCGGACTCCTTCATCTTGATTTGGTGGTAGCCGGAATAGGCGCCAAGGAAGGATAAAAGTTCACATCCCGAGGTGGAATCAACTATCTGATCAATACGAGGTAAGGGGAAAGGGACCTTCGGACATGCTTTATTTAGATTAATGTAATCTACACACATCCTCCATTTCCCACTCTTTTTCCTAACCAAGATAGGGTTAGATAACCACTGTGGTGGAACACCTCCTTGATGAACCCGGCCGCCAAAAGCTTGTTCACCTCCTCGCCAATGGCCCCAAGCGCTTCTCCTCGTCAAATCGGCGCGCAGACGCTGTTTCACCGGGCTTGACCCGGCCCGGATGTCAAGGGAGTGCTCGGCGACTTCCCTCGAATGCCCTAAGATGTCCGAGGGGCTCCACGCAAAGATGTCGACGTTTTGCGCGAGGAAGTCGACGAGCACAACTTCCTATTTCGGGTCGAGGGAGGCGCAGATCTTCACCGCCTTGCCGATGGAGGAGGCAGGGTCCAAATGGGACCTCCTTCACTCCGTCGGATGGCTCGAATGCACCGGGCGTGACGCTTGGTGTCGAGGGCCTCGGAGATCGCCACGGCCTCGGCGTGCTCGACCGCCTCGACGTCGCAGCTTGAACGCGTGTTCGTAGGGAGGAGCCAACGGTGATGACGCCATTAGGGGCCCGGCATCTTGAGGAGAAGGTAAGTGTAGTTGGGGACGGCCATGAACTTCGCGATACGCTGGTCGTCCGAGGATTCCGTGATAGGTTCCTCGAAAGTCAACCACGTCGAAGGTGATGACCTCCTTGCGAAAGTTCGATGGCGTCCCCAAAGCGCACCGGGAGGTCGATCAGCCCGAGGGGCCAGCGCGCGTCTACCCGGCACTACGCCCCGAAAGGGAGAGCTACCGGGCCGAAGCCGTGAGCGCCTATCCCCAACAGCCGAGGGTTTCGAGTAGAGGATGTTAAGGGCACTTCCGCCATCCATCAGCACCTTGGTGAGCCGCACGCTGTCGACAATGGGGTCGACCACGAGCGGGTACCGCCCGGCTTTGGCACGTAGAGCGGGTGGTCGCCGATGCCGAAGGTGATGGCGTCGGCGGACCACGGCAGTACTAGCGGAGTGGCGGGATGCACCGAGAATATCTTCAACGCCGCGCTTGATCTCGGCGCTGGTGAGATTCGCCGCAGCCCCCCCCGATGACCATGAAAACGTCATGGACCTCGTGGAACTCCTCGCCTTTGTTTTCCCCCTCCTTCTTCTTCTTGTCCTCGTGGGGGAAGCTTCGATAGAAGCGACAAGCCAAGTCGCACTCCCCCATAGTGTGCTTGACGGGAATTTGTGGAAAGGGCAGGGCTTTTTGAGCATGTCGTCGAAGGCCCCGGGCCCCGGAGGCCCCGAGGGGTCTTGCGGTCACCGTGGCGACGATATCGCCCCTCGAGTCCACCTCTTTCTTGCCCTTCTTCCCTTTGTGCTTGCCCTTTTTGTTTTTTCTGGGGCCGCGGGTTGCCTCACCCCCGGCATTGTCCTCCTTCCGCTTCCCTTTGCCGCCGACGTCGCGGAAAATCGCTCCCACCGCCTCCTCGCCGGAGGCGAAGTTCGTCGCCACCTCGAACAGCTCGTTGGCGGTGGTTGGCATCTTCCGGCCCAACTCATGGACGAGCTCCTTGGAGGTCGTGCCGTCAAGGAATGCACTGATGATGGCAGTGCCGGCCACGTTGGGCAGCTCCGTGCACTTCTTCGACAAGCGCCTGATAAAGTCCCGTAGCGCCTCGTCAGGCCTCTGGCGGCAGCTGCGGAGATCCCACGAATTCCCCGGGCGCACGTATGTACCCTGGAAATTTCCCACAAAGACCCTGACTAGCTCGGACCAGTCGCGGATTGTGCGGGCGGGAAGATGCTCCAGCCAAGCGTGTGCCGAATCACCCAAGTGCAGCGGAAGGTTGCGGATGATAAGCCGGTCATCGTCCGCGCCGCCAAGCTGGCATGCCAGGCGGTAGTCGTTGAGCCAAAC
The DNA here is from genome assembly GCA_015844335.1 of Chrysopogon serrulatus. NCBI lineage: Eukaryota > Viridiplantae > Streptophyta > Magnoliopsida > Poales > Poaceae > Chrysopogon > Chrysopogon serrulatus. The sequence goes on along the minus strand of JADLZL010003594.1, from coordinate 22,485 downwards.
CTCGGGGTTCGTTTCTCCCGAGTATTTGGCAAGATTGGCCGGCTGTCGGAACCGGAAAGGGAACCGCGCGCTGCGGATCTCCCGGCTGAAGGCGCGCGGCCCCGGAGGATCGGCATCGTCGCGGTCCTCGTCGCTATCGCGCCTTCCACCCCTCAAGGCAGCGGGCGGTCGATCCGCCCGGGCTCGCTTCCTTCGCGGGCGTTGTTAATGACGTTGCGTGACGTCACCATCGTCGATGCTGCCGCGGTCGTCCCGAAGACGCTCGCGGATCGGCCTCCGCGATGGGTCCTGATGGACCGAAGCTTCTCGCTCGCGTCGCGGGCGCTCTTCGTCCTCCTCATCCCTCGGTGTCCGATGCCGGGAGGCCGAGCTTTCAGCCTGCTGGACAGCAGCGGTCTCGAGATAATCTCGCAGCTCATCTCGAATCCGTCGTCCCTCCGGGGTCGATGGTTCTGGCATCGACCGGACGAGGAGGGCAGCCGCCGCGACGCTATGACTTGCACGTGGGAAGATGGGGGGACGCTCTCCACCCTCGTTGTTGACGATCCGTCTGTTGACGTCACGCGCGTGCTGACGAGCAGCGGGGCTAGGATTGCGTGCCGCACCGTGGGCATGCTCGTACGCTTCTATCTCCTGCCGTAACAGGCGACGGTCGCGCTCGAGCCTGTCCCCAAGCTCCCGAATCCGCTCGATAGCGGGACGCCGTGGCCTCCGAGGGGTAGCCGGTAGTTCGCCGGTCCCCGGAGGGCCCGCATGTGCCGGAGTTTGTGGCCCCTGGCCCGGAGGCCGGGATGTGTTAGGGTCCTCGGGGGTTGCGTCCCGCCGGAGTCGCTCCCCGCGGCGGGCCTAGGATCACGGCCCTGGTCGCCGCCGTCCGTTGCCGTTGCCGCCACGCCGAAGCTCACCGATCTCCACGTGAAAGCATTCACGAAGTCGGATCGCACATGTCGCCCGGGGAGTCGAGCCGGGGTAGCCGAAAGCGAAGGCATGCTCCTGAAGGAACCCCCCGGGCTCCGTGTCCTCGAGGTAGCGCCGGATCGGGTGGATGTAGCGCCGCCGGAGTGGCGCCGCTGCTCCTCTTGCCTAACCAGGTATTCCTCGTAGGCGTGGATGGATCCGTCGGGGATGTCCGCGTCGAGGCGCCCCGTGGAGCGCCGCTGACGGCGTGGACGCCTCTTCCGGGCTCCCATGACGGCGGAGACGTACGCCGCGCACGTGGCGGCAGCGTTGATCGGCCAAACGGCCGGGCGTGGTGGCGATGGCGGCGCGCTGCCGCCCAGCCCGCAACACCGCAAGGTCCTCCTCCGCATCGCTGGCGTCGCGGTGCGTCCGTCGCGCTTGACGGAACGTGCGCCACGGCGCCCCCCTGCGACGAGCTAGCAGTGGTCCACCGGAGCCGGGTCGAGGTCCCCGGACTCCGGCCGGGAGAAGTTCCATGTCGTCTCGACTCCGCTTGACACGAACTCGAGCTCACCAAACCGATTAGGGTCCCTGGCTCCAGCGGCTGGCATGGAGTGGAGTCAGGGCTGGGAATCCGTCCCGAAATGTCGTTGCTGGCCATTCCAGGGTTTTGGCGAGAAGGAAAGCGAAAAGCACGCACAAGCCCCTACCTGGCGCGCCAACTGTCGGTGCTAAAACTAGTGGTCCTAGCACCAACGAGTGAATTTACGTGCGTGCTCCCAACCCTGGATGGTGTGCAAGAAGGACACAAGAAGGTTTTGTATTATCCTGCACCAAGGTGCCCGTAGGTAGGGTGTACAAGCAAGCGGAGAGAGGGAACTGTCCCAAGTCTCGTGTGAGATGAGTGAGTGTGTGTATTTGTTTGCCAAGGAGATTGCTCGATTTGCTTCCTAGGATTCACTTGTCTCCGGAAGGACCCCCGTCCCCTCCCTTTTATAGCCGGAAGGGGAGGGACGGGCTTTACAGTACAGTGTTTGAATAGGAAAGACGGCGGTGGGCGCCGCCTCATACTGCCGAGGCCTAGGGGCTCCCTCTCTCCTTGTGCCGAGGCCCCGGGTGAGGGCAGCGGTTTTGTCTTGTACGGCGCAAAGATCAAGCCGATGGCGGGCGCCGTCCCCGTGGAGTCGGCTCCTCGTTCTTGGTGAAGGAGGGGACGCCCGCCTCGCAGGGGTCGTCGTGGGCGTCATGATGAGCGTGCCTGTGTACCGTGGCCTCGCTTGTAGCTTTGACTCACTCCCGGTCCGGGCTCCCGAGGGCCGCGGCATCGTTGTCGTATACGGCGTGGCCGACGAGAGATATACAGCCGCACGGGGCCATCTTTCGTCTGCCCCGGCTCTGAAGCCTGGGTGCACACAAGTGGCCGGGCACCGGAAGACTCGGCCGCCCGTGCGGGTGGCGCCGTGTTTTGCCCGGGATGCGGCATGCTCCGTATTTGGACTTCCCGTGATGGGACCTGTTACGGGGTTAGTCACCATGTCGCCCCTACAAAGGCGTGCATGGCCGCTACTCGTAGGGATTGCGTGAATCGTGAGCGTGGGCGCAGAGTGGTGACGGGACGGCTCCCATCCACCGCTGGGCTAGCGTCACCGACAGTCACTGTGGGAAGGCGGGCGGTGGATATACGCCAAGTCGCTGGTCAGTCCTTGACCAGGTGATGCGGCGCTGTGTCGCCCGAGGCCTTAGCGCGGGGGCCTCGGTCGGGACGGAAGGTGGGAACTCGTCCGAGGCCGCTGCAGGGAGGCCTCGGGCGAGGCGGGAGGTTAGTGCCCGTCCGAGGCCTCGGCAGGGAGGGCTCGGTCGGGACGGAAGGCGGACGCCGCCCGAGGCCTCTGCTGAGAGGCTCGGGCGAGGCGGAGCGTTAGTACCCGTCCGAGGCCTCAGCAGGGATGGCTAGGTCGGGACGGAAGGCGGACGCCGCCCGAGGCCTCTGCTGAGAGGCTCGGGCGAGTCGGAAAGCGGACGCCCGTCCGAGGCCTCTACGGGGAGGCTCGGGCGAGGCGGAAAACAGGAACTCGTCCGAGGCCTTGATGAAGGAGGCTTGGACGGGCGGAAAGCTAGCGTTTGCTTGAAGTCCCCGCAATGTGGGCTCGGTGGTGTTGGTGCGCAGTGCGCTGGGCCTTGGCAGGCCGTGTTTTGTTACTGTGTGGCCTAGTTTTGCGTTTCTTGGGCCTAATTGTTAGGAGGGCCCTTAATTTGGTCCCCGACAGGAACGAACCCTAGGAATGTCAATAGTCAGTTTCAGCTCGTCAACTTCATCAAATTTCTGCAGCAAAAATAGCAGGGACGTGGGCGCCATTCTATTTCTTCCATCCCATGTAATGTTTAGCAGCTGAAGGTGACGGCTGACATCATCAAACTGGTAACTCTCATTGGCATAATCCACTGTCCAGATCAACTTTGAAAGCTTGGGTACTGACAAATGAGCCTTATGGGCATAAGATACACACAGCCTCTCCAATCTTGGGGCTATGACCTCTATCAGCGACGATGATTTATTCCAGTTGCAGAAAGACAGCGAGTGCAGCGTGTCAGAACGAATGGAGACGTCCGAGGCATCCACCAATATGAGGTCGAGTATGAGGTGCCTGAGGCATGGGCACTGCTTGGACACAAGGGCTCCGAGCTCGCTGCCTTCCATACTTCCGCCGTAGATTGTCAGGGCGGCCAGCGCCGTGAACACGCCGGCAGGCACGGGCCGTAGAAGCCATGCTTGTGGGAGATAGAGCGTGATCGTCCTCGCCCGGCACGCCGGGAGCTCGAGCTCCTGCACGGCGCCGGGGAGCTGGGATGACAGCCATAGAGGGGCCAAGAGGACGAGCGTGTCGGCCACGCGCTCCGCCGCGAAACGCAGCCACGGCACGGCGCGCTCGCTCGTGATGGCCTCAGCTTCTCTCACGGCAGCCAGGCTGATGTTGAGGCGCTCGACCGTGGCCGCGGCGTGGGCGGCGTGGGCGGCGAGGGCGGCGTCGACAGTGTCGAGGAACGATGCCGGCAGCGACGGCAGCGTCGCGTCGTCGTCGTCGTCGTCGTCATCGTCGTCATCGTTGCCGCCGAGGACGAGATCGGGCACGCCGGCCCAGACGTACCGCCAGCGGCGGGAGAGCACGCTGGTGCGCACGGCGGCGCAGGTGGAGTTAAGGCGGCGGAGAATGCCATGAAGAAGCTCGTCAGGCAGACCGTTGATACTGTCGTCGTCACCCATAAGCGGCGACGGCGGCGGGCGAATCGATCTGGGGGTTAGGGCGGCGGCGGCGGCGGCAGACGAATCGATCTGCGGGTTAGGGCAAGGCATCCATTTCTGCGTCACTCTGTGTGCTCCGTGGCCCGTGGGCTTCAGTTAATATAGAGCTAATTTTGGGCCCCCATTTTTTTTTAATCTGGAGTTTTCGTTAATTGCGCAGAGGCAGCCCTGACTGTGACTGAAGCAAAAGGAGAACACGCAAGGTTTTAACGAACTTTGTTGTTGCACTTGATCCTTTGGCATTCAAAATTCTATCTCCATGTTTATGAACCTTTTGGCATTCAAAATTAGATTCACAACTCTTGAATTCATCATGAATAGCACGTTATGGTGAAAAAGGCCATGCTACTCGAAAATGATTCTTGAGGAAAATTTTTACAGCTTTCAGCTGGCAAGTAACACAGGAAACATCATTTTGCTATTAATGTTGTATGGACACCCAACATATAATGTACTCCTATCAGTTTTGATTTTTACTGTAGTGATGTTTCATGGCTTCTTAACCGATTTGTCACTGCCGGTGACCGGGTATTATTTGCGCACTGCACACTATATGGTACCGAAATAAAGAAAAATCCTACACGTGTTTTTTGGCACTGCAAATCACCACAAGCCCACACAAAGCAGTGTCAAACCGGAAGCCCATCTGCCAAAAGTACCGCAACCGAGTCCTCCTTGCGGTGGCGTAAATCAGATCGGTAATGCTACGGATCTCACGTCCGTCCAAAACATCGAGTCCGGACGTGGCACCTGCCTACGGACGTTCGCACCGCATACTCTCGTCCACTCGCCCACTCCGCCCGCGACGCCGCTTCTTCGACTCCCACCGCCCGCCTCGTCTTCTCCGCCGCCTCGCCTTTAACCCGAGCCCCGCAGGGATGCTGCTTCACTTCTCCTCCCTTCCTCCCACTGCTCTGATCCGGCGCTGCAGCCTTCCTCTCCTCCGCACCTCCATGCCGTGACGGCGGCGCTACCACCGAGCTGCCCCTCCCTCCCTTCCTCTTCCCCTTCCTTCCTCCCTCCATGCCACCAGAGGGGGGCGGCAGCTTTCGGCAAGCAAAGCGCCTCCCCCCCCCTTCCTGTCTCTCTTCCCTCGCACTGCGACCCCTATGCAACCAGAGAGGAGGGCGATGGCGGCGGCTTCCGACGAGGTAGGTGGGATCCGTCTAGATCTGAGCCTTTCTCCTCCTGATCTGAGCTCTCCCTCCGCCCTCCTCTTCCTCCTACTCCTCCTTTGGGGTCTGGATCTGATGGATGTGGTGGTGCCTAGGCTTCCGACAAGCTCTATTGCGACACACTTCTTTGTTGCATTTAGTCTTTTCGCGTTTGTATCATATGTTTCACATAAATGTTACAATAATATTTTTTTTGAAATGTTTCTGCTTTAATCTTATGTTGCAATAGGTGTTCCATGTTGTTGTAATTGTTTTTTTATTTCTAAACATTTTGGTTTCACATGCTTCACACATGTGTTACAATAATATGTTTCAAAAGGTTTCAAATCCCTTCAACCTAATGTTTCGGTTGTTGTTCCTTTTGTTGCTGTAACATATGTTTCATGGTGTTTCAACTGTTTCGTCCTAATGTTGCAGTTGTTGTTTTTTTTCTTGTTTCAATAATTATGTTCATGATGTTTCAGCTGCTTCAGCTTAATGTTGCAGCATTTGTTTTTGTGTTATTTCAAGTCGCACGGGCGTGGGGCAGATGCGATGCGATTTTTGGGTTGTGTGGACTCGGGCGGACAGAGAGGCTAGCGGGGCTCTTCGTAGGCATCGCGGGCTTGCAGGGCTCTTCGTAGGCAGTGGCGGCGATTCGCGCGGGTGCGCATCTTGGGGCGGCGGCGGCGGTGTGCCCACGAGTGGTGAAGAGAAGCAAGTGGCTGGGGGCGGGAGGGTGAAACAACGAAGAAGTGAATCGCGGCTGGGACGAGCGGATTTTTACAAGCGAGTTTGGCTCGGTGTGACGCGTCCTGCGTCACATGCGGGGTAGGCAATGGAGGCGGGGCAGGCACAGGCGTTCGGAACAGCGTGTTGGAAGTGGGAGCAGGTGTGCGGGGCTAGGCGTCCGACGCCCCGGTCTGTCCGGACGTCCGGGCGGAGGTCCTACCCAAATCAGATCGATCCGTTTTCCAACGTTACAAACCCTAATCCCCCCAAATCGAAAAAGCGCGCACACACGCTCTCCAATCGTCCACTGATTCGACAACTTCCGATTCCGATCGATGGGTGAAGATGAACGCTGCTGCGACTCCGTCGGCGTCGACGAGGACCGCATCAGCGGCCTCCCCGACGAGTTGCTGCACGACATCCTGGGCCGCCTCCGCTCCGCCCACGCCGCCGCGCGCACCAGCGTGCTCTCCCGCCGCTGGCGCCACGTCTGGGCGCATCTGCCCGAGGTTCACCTCGTCGCGCCCTCACCGGCAGCCTCAGCCTCGTTCCTCGACGCCGTCGACGACGGTGCCCTCGCCGGCTACTTGGCCCCCTAATCTCGAGCACCTCAGCATCACCCTCGTGCATCGCGACGTTTCCATCACGGCCGGACGCGTTGCGCCGTGGCTCCGATTCGCGGCGGAGCACATGGCGGGCGTGATCCGTCTCTACGTGACGCCAAGTCCGCCACGGTTATTCGAGCCGGAAGTCGTCGATGACGAGGCGGCGGTGCTCGAGCTCTCTCTTACACATGAATGGCGGCTACGCCCCCTCCAGGCGTCCGGCATGTTCTCAGCGCTGACGTCCATGAAGATAATCCGTGTCAGCATGAACGGCAGCGAGCTCACATCCCTTGTGTGCACACAGTGCCCGTGCTTGAGAGACCTGACTCTTAGATTGGAGCTGGTTGTTGTCTCTGACGTCTCGTTTCACTCCAGCTCGATGTCAGAAACATACGGAGGCTAGAGGTCGTCGCCCCAAAACTAGAACAACTCGAGGTATCTTATCACCCTATTGAGGCTCATCATATCTCGGCCCCAAAGCTTGCCAAGGTAGCTTGGCTTGCTGATGCCTATGACCCTCATCTCCATCAGTTTGCTGATGTTGGCCATTCCCTCCGTCTACTGGAAATATACAGAACATCTGTAGTGGCGTCCCTGGTTAAGCGGTTTAATAAAGTTGATGAGTTGACACTGAACATCTACATTTCACCGGTGTGTTGGCATTAACGAATTTCTTCATCAGGAGTTGTTTTCTTTCTTTTTTCTTTCCTTCTTTTACAGTCTAAGTGATTACTTATTTACTTTGTGTCTACACATGGCAGGGCGTAACAGGGCATGAAAGATTCTTGAGTGAAACAAATAAGCTTCCCAAGTGTAAGAGCATCAGGATATTCTTATGCTGCAATCACCATGCCTTATAGTGCCAAGCATGTTGCATCTCTTGAAGAGATGCAATAGTACAAAGAAGATTTCACTGTTGCTGCGTTCTAGGAAACTACCATTTGTAATTTCTAATATCTTAGCCTTTATATGAATCTGAATCTGAATCATAGTGTTGGTTGTTAAATATTTATTTAATTGATTGTGATCTTCAACTTGTTATTGTTTGATAACTGAGTCTCCTAATTTACATTTTTTTTTTCTTGCGGTGGGGCTGAGTTTTTGGAAGTGTCTATTTCAGTGGCTCAAAATGTTGATATGCTATATAAACCATTCGACAAAATTGAAGACTTGTGCGTTAGCTTGCAAATATTTATTTTTTGGCTACTGTTTGAATTCATTCTAGCTTGACGTAGCTGTGAAAGAAAGGAGGGCTGGATAAGTAGCATAATTGGCAGGTGTGGTGCTCATCACTTGGTTGTGGCGCATGTAATGTGTTTACTTAGATATCCATGACTTAGAGTCATCAACAAAAGAAACTATTGTTGTTTTATGAATATAATTAATAATATCCACTAATGCAATAAAACTGCATTTTTTCCAGTGCCATTCTTGCCCTTGTTGCTTCGATGAGAATCACAAGATTGATGGCATTGTTCTCAGTTCATTTGAAGAGGTAGAAATCAGTGGTTTTACAGATTCTCTTGAAAACATGGAACTTGTGGAGTTTCTATCCTGCAATGCAGCAATCCTGAAAAGGTTGGTCGTCAATTACACGTGGTTCTCTGCTCCTCCACTGACCAAGGAAGTATGTGAGAAGGTCCGTGGCATATGTCGTGCAAATGTTGAAGTCAAATTCTATGTGTTTCGCAATTGGAGGCTAGTACCCTTTGACTGAATACTTAGGGCTTGTGGTAAATGTAATGTTCTGGTTTTTCCGAGGTTTTGCATAATATGTGCAGGAATGTTTCAAGCATTTTCAGGATTCATCCTCTCAAACTTGACCTGATCTATTAGCCTTATCCCCAACTGTGGATGTGCTTTCTTCGACTCTATCTTTTTCTTTAATTAGTGGACGCGCATGTGCAGTGCATATGTATTTATAATTTATGGTTGTGATAACCGATGTCAGGAAAAAAACCTTTGAGATTGTGTAGGTTGTATCACAATATTTAGAACCTGAGTTTGCATAACAATTGTGATGGAAAATTAAGCATTATTACATAGCACAAATCTATACCCAAAGTTCATGCTGAGTTGACATTGCAACACCTTATTTACTTGAAAAAAAAATTACAGCTTTTTCAAGAGAAACTGTACCTTGAACACTGGGAATTCTTCCTTTTCGGAGGCTATATAGAACTTTGGTACCTGATGTTACTGCTACAGAAATGACTATGCACAAATATTTTTCAGGTTACATCGAGACATTGTGAGTTGTAAGTTTTAATGGATTTGTTTGTTCACTGTTGTGTCAGTATATTTTATTTCAAACAAAGAAAACATAGGTAAAAAACAAATATGATTCAGAACGTTGATTATTAACCCTCGTATTGCCTGATGTGTCGTGTTATTATAGCGCTAAACTCATTGTAAAAAACCTACCAGTGAAGGTGTGTTTGATATGGTAGCCTATTGACCTGGATGTGCTCCTACCTAGGCTGCAACTGCAACTCCCCTATTTGATTCGCTATTATTGTTCCTCAGCCTGGCCCGCACGACGTCAAAGCAACCAAATGGGTGGCTCCTAGGAAACGAGATTCGCATTCGTTTCTTCTCGACTCTCTGGCTGCAGCGTGAGGCAGCTTCCGGCTCCCTGTCATTCACCCACCGGCCACTGCTCCCTTCTTCTCTGTGAGTCTCTGGCTCTGGCCCAGGCTCCAATAGAGGAGTCTTATCAAACATTTTGTAGAAGAAACCGTTTTCCAATGAAAAATAGAGATTCTTCTTAGGGCTCGTTCGGTTCCGGTGGATACGTTCCTGTCCTGGAACAGTTCCGGGCCAGGATCAAGTGAATCCTATTTCTCCACTCATTCCTGGTCTGGTTTAAAAACCTGTCCTAATCCATTCCTGGTTTGATGTAAAAATTACGTTCGGTTGTACAGGAACACATACATAGGAAAAGTAGTTAAAAACTGCTACTTGCAAGCCTACGTTCGCTTGTTGCTAGTGCACTTGTTGTCACAGGACAAAGTCTGCTACTTCACATGAAAATAGGAAACAAAACCTTGCTAGCTCACAGTTGCAATATTACATGGCACTTGAAAATTACACAGGAATAAGATAGATCTGTAAAAACAAAAAATGTTTCCAAGATTCAAAACACGTGCAAATGGTGGTGACTGAACACTTGGACCCAAAGTGCTATTTTTACATCATGTTTACAAAAAATCAAAATGGAGTGTTCAGTACATGGTGGTGACAGTTGATGATGCGGGATAAATAGCATGATAAATCTTCTTCTTATACTCAGACCATGGCCTTGTCCTATGCATTTCTAGTACCATTGAGTAATGACCTTGGAGTATCCTGCAACAAACCAAGATGTAGTGTCCAGTACATGTTTATTCAACAAAGCAAGCTATGGAACAGTCAATTACATTGTTTTCATGGTCTTGATACTAGCAAGCTATATATCTAAAGAGACAAAGGTTAAAAATCCATAATATTATAGCTATCTCAGTAGGGAAACACCAGAAACCTTGCTTGGTACTAAGAAGTTAACTGCATCAACAAAGAAAGCAGGACAAACATGATATCTATGACTAGCTGAGAGATCTTACTGTCATATACACACACAAGCACAAAGGAATGACATTAAACCCCACCTTTTTTACTTTTTTTCTACTTCTCTTTGTTCTTTCTTTTACTTAGCCTTCGGCCTACTGACTTGTAAAAGAGAGAGCATTGGAAAACCATCTGAAAGTGACTGAGTAATCAAAACAAATTAAAGCTGGCAGCTAAACAAAAAAAGAGGGAGTACTGCTGTTGCAGTCACACCATCAGAGTGGTTGCAGCACTAGGAGTAGATGCTACCAGTACTCTGTCACAGCAGCCCAGACTCAGATAATGTCATTCCAGCAGCTACTATACTCCAGAAGAGGTTATTAGATATTGTTTTATATGGCCCAAAAAGAAATATGCCAAAAAGCTAGCTTGCTTATTGACATTGATTCAAGGGATAATTTTATGAAAAGAACATGTCAAAAGAATGGATTCAAGTATTTTTACCTCCTATACCATCTCATTTCTGAGCCAGATCAGCATTGTTTCTACATCTAGTTCACAGCCACAATGGAAAGTCTCCCTGTTTTCTTTTTGCTCTTGGTAAAGACCGCAAATGCTTTTGCCTTTTTTTTTTGCTTGGTCAATTCCAGTGTGTTCAGAACTGATATGCACTTTTTGATAGAGAAATCATTGACTTAAGCAGCCTCCTTTTCTTCAGCCAGATGTGCAGATTCATCTTATGAACAAATTTGTATCAATCAATAAATTAAACATTAACAAACCAGTTAAGGAACTAAGTTTACTTTTTTTGTCAGCTTGGATCACAGTTGATATTAAGTTAAGTACATCGCACAGGTACAACTAGATAATGATTTCTCCAGTGTAACAAGCAACCAACAAACCTTAACATATAAATGCCCCATCTAAGCTCTAAATTAATTTGCACTGATGTGTACGTTAATGAATCGATGTTATAGAAAAATGACAGCAAGCTTTTTTTCCTAATTACGGAATAATTGAACAAAAACATCAAATTTTCAGTAACTAAGTAGAACTGAACATTTCAGGCCACATAAGCAAATCAAGGATATAGCATCTCCAACAGTTCCCCATCTTAGATTGCCATTCTTAGTTTTTTGGCAAAAACAGAAAAAACCTTCTCCAACAGTTCCCCATCTCAGGTTGCCATTTATCCCAAGTTGGGAAAAAGAGCCTCCGCGCGATATATATGCCGACTCAAGATCCATCCGACCGTATTAGAAGAGGTGGAAGGGTGAAAAAACCATTTTGTTTCTGCTTCAGGGTTCCTGATGTAAGTTTTCAAGAGGTGGAAGGCTATAAACATAATTTTGTTTCTGTCTCAGGGTTCCTGATGTAAGTTTGATCTGTGTTTGACAAGTGAATTATGCCAAACTATTGGAGAGAGCCTATTTTTTCACTTGCCATATATTTTAGAGAGTTACCAAATCACAAGATTTGCCAAGTGAATTTTGGCAAACTCTTGGAGGTTATAAGATATATGACTATAGGCTATACACTGAACATTTTAGACCACACAAGAACTGAACCAAAGTAGTCATTTTGTAGATGCTAAAAAACTGAACCAAAGAATCAATTTGCAGTTGATCTAGAAATTCATTTAACAAGCAATCTGCATTTTTGGCTAATGATTCTCAAAGGTATAAAGAAATAAGGCTATACTTAATCTGTATTTTACAAGCCGAGATATATAGAATTAATTAGGAGTAGATGCTACTAGTAATCTACTACCTGTACAAGTCTTTGGTGATCCAATCAAGACACCATTCATCAGACGTTATCAAAACGGTAAAATAGGAGAAAAGTACATAGTGGCATGCTCTATCGATTTCTGCTAGTACAGATAGTGGGCAGCGAGTTGGCAACTCAGCAGCACGTATATAGAATGGCTAACGCCTTGTTCGGTTGGTGATTGAAATTCCAACTTTTTCCACTCTCTCTCCATCACATCAATTTCTACCCATATATATAGAGTATTAAATATTAATAAAAAAAATAACTAATTACATAGTTTAGTTGTAAATCACGAGACGAATCTTTTGAGCCTAGTTGGGCCACGATTGGACAATATTTACCACAAAAAAACGAAGTGCTACAGGAAATTCTAATCTCTCCAACATTTTTCAACTCTCTCTCCATCACATCAATTTCTATCCATATATATGGAGCATCAAATATAAATAAAAAAAATAACTAATTGCATAGTTGGGTTGTAAATCACGAGACGAATCTTTTGAGCCTAGTTGGGCCACGATTGGACAATATTTACCAAAAAAAACGAAGTGCTACAGGAAAGGGTTGGAAAAATTCCAACCCCAACCGAACAAGGCCTAATGTACTCAACATTCTGGCCCAGATAGCGACTCGTTGAGCCCAGTACCTATTGTCTTCTTCCTCGTAATCGCTAGAGTTGTCTTCTCGAGCTGCTCATCAACACAGGCGCCCGAACGAAGACGGGCAGCTAGCCACAAGCAATTCCAAGGGGACATCCGCATTGGATTTGAGGTATGGCGAGAGCCATACCGAAGCTCCAGCGGAATGGTGGGCACAAAGCAGATTGATCTAGCGAGGATCCAGCCTTGCAGGCAAGCCAAGAACCCTAGCATCGGCAAGAACCCAACAAGAACCTTAGCACCGGGTGAGAAGAGGGCAAGAAAAATGAGGAAATACCGGCGAGAAGGCGGCGGAGAGCGTGGGCGTTGGGTGGAAGCGGTTGCGGTCGCCGCCGTCGTCGCCTCGCCGGTCGCCGTCACCGCCGCCTCGTGCGTGCTTTTTTTGCGCACTTCGTATGCGCCCGTGTCGTCACCTCCGATCCGCTCGCATCGCCAAGTGCCTGTGTTCGGTTCCCGACCTCACGAAGGTCCGTCTCCATTTCGGGCCGAGGTGGGGAAAAGGCCGGGATCGACAAATTTTCATTCCGGGCTGCATCTAACCGAACGCCTATTCCTGGCCTGACCTGATTTCGAACCGGGCCATGTCGATCCGGGGCGGAACAGGCCGCATTCCAGGCCGTTCGGGCCAAAACGAACGAGGCCTTAAACAGCTCCGATCCGACTCCTTTGGATGAGCTCCTCATGATGAGTCCTCCCAAACAACCCTCCTGAGAAAAGAGGTGCATGGGATGAACCTGAGCAACGGTGGCACTGCTGCCCGGGGACACTCAGAAGTCAGAACTTGTGGTGGTCTATATAATTTTGTGAGTTTTCAAGAGACCAATTGGAAGCCACTCTCGCCAAAACCAAAGAACATGGTGTCATATACTCATATAGGCAACCCATTTGAAAATGCCGTAATTTAAATCAGTCACTGTGATCTCACATTGAACGCATACTGTCTCAAGTTTATTTCACTACCCCGTGTGCGTCATAGATGAATTTTCTCACTTATTGCTATCCCAAGATTTTTCAATTTCGATCGAAGTTTCCTATAACCAACAACAGCAACCCAATTCCAACATGGGTTCATGACTCTTGTCGCTGCTCTTCTTGTTAATTGTTATCTGTAGGCTGTCAGCATCTGATCAGGTCTACTTTTTCTCCCTCTTTTTTATTATATAAAAACTCTGGCTCTATGGCCTTGCTATTGAAACTTCAAGCTTGACAACATCGCAAGCAAGTCTGTTACAAATTCTGTGAGGGGGTGTGTGCAGACACAGCACTCATCCGATCCTAACTCATAACAACCTTGGCTAAATTATGTGCAATTGAAAGACAAATGATGAATTGTGTCATGACGTCTACCACTTTTAATTTCTACTCACCTCGCTGTTCATTTCAATTAAATTATAATTATAAATATATTAACGCCATCTGGTCTTTAACTAAGTTATTTTTTAAAAATTAGCATTATTTATAATTCCAAATTAATACCATGACTTCCCTTATGAACTATATTTTCAAATTAATATAAATATTTATATTTTTCTATAATTTTAGTCAACATTTAGATAATTTGATTAAACTTAAACACGAAGCTAAATTATACTCCGATCCCTCCATTCTAAATTTACAATTTGTGAAATGACACTGTTTCTTATAAGAAAATACAGTACGGTACTACGACGAAGTTTTGGTGGTGTGCCGTGCGTTTGGGTACGAACGATATTGTGCAACGGCGAATTTGGCCAAGTGTCTGTGGGCCAAAGACCGATTGCAACCCAACACAAAGTAAAATATGGCCTGGCCTAAATAGGAATTCTAGGTCTAAAACGTCCTTTTTTTGCACAAATAAAAATCCAGATTCTCATCCTCCCCCACTCACCTACGTACCAAAAAAAGAATCTGTAAATTTCAAGCTTGATAAAAAAAGAAGAGTAAAATATATGCTAGGTCCTTAAACTATTGGGATATTTTCATCTGGATCCTCAAACTAAAAAAAAAGTATTGGCGCTGCACCCCAAAAAGTCCTAAAACTAGTGAACCTCGGGCGACTTTTAAATCTCGACGGCCTCGGCAGTGCCCATCTCCTCGCGGTGCATCCACATGTGGCTGCCCAGGTGGGTAGCGCGGTGGCTGCTAAGTGCCTGGAACGAGGTGAGGCTGTAGCACCACCACGGCGCCCCTCGGCCACTCCCGCCGCCCGGCGGCGTGTTCCTATGGAGTCGGAAGTCCATGATGAGTCCGTAAGGATGAGCGCGGTGTGGTGAACGTGGTGCAAAGTCTGGGCCCGACGCAATGGACATGGAGAGGCAGCTTCTCGCTTTGGTGCTGTTGGTCGTGGTGCAGTCCTAGCGTGTCGAAAGGCGTCGATGGTAGCCGCGGCGTGGGTGCCCCATCCATCCAAGATGGCACCGCGAGCAGCCTAGTTCCACGCGAGAAAGAAGTTACAGGTGGCACGTGGACCTGATGAGCATGAGCATGACCTCCCAGCTGCCTATGTGGCATGGCCATGTCAGATGCTGACGCTGGGTGTGGTAGGTTTTGAACCTTTAGCGCCGACAACAATAGATTATGGACCCAAATAGTTGTTTTTTAGTTCAAGAACTTAAATGGGAATGTCCTAAAAGTTTAAGGACTCAGGGTACATTTTACTCTCTATTTGGATGATTATGTTCTCTTGACATTGAAAATTAGATTCACAACTCTTGAATTCATTATGAATACTCCCATCGTCTAAAAAAAACTTGTCGTTTTTGGGTGTTCACCCCATAAGTTTGACTCGATCTACAGGAAATGCATGCAAATATTTATATCTCTAAATAATTTTGTTAAAAAAAATTAGATTCAAAGATCTTTATGATGTTACTAATTATATACTAAAATATTAATATTTTTGATATATATCTAGTCAAAGTTGTTTCTCAGTAGGCGAAAAGCGATAATTTTTTTTTTTTTTTGAGGACGGAGGAAGTAAACGTGTTATGAAAAGCCTTGCTACTCGAAAATGATTTTGAGGAAAATTTTCACAGCTTTCAGCTGGCAAGTAACACAGGAAACCTCAATTTGCTACTAATGTTGTATCGACATCCAACATAATATATCAGTTCGATTTTACTGTAGCGCTGTTGCATGCCGTCTTACTGATTTATCACTGTCGGTGACCGGGTATTCGAACACAGCACACTAGTACTTTAATTTAGAAGTGTGGAGCTACTAACCTGGACTTAATTAACACTCAGGCAAGAAAAGGGTTAATCGATATTCTGAATCATATTTGATTTTTACCTGTTTTTCTTTGTTTTGAAATAAATCATACTCCCTCATCCCAAACTACAAGTCATTTCAAGAATCTTGAGAGTCAAAATTTTTAAAGTTTGACCAAAATTATAGAAAAAATTACAAAGATTTATGACATCAAATAGGTATATACAATAAAAAATATAACTAATAAAAATTAATGATACTTAGTTGATGTCATAAATGTTATTATTTTATTATATAAATTTGGTCAAAGTTAAAAAAAAACTTTCACTATCTAAGATTCTTAATTTGGGATGGAGTACTAACACAATAGTGAAACAACACATCCACTAAAACTCTTGAAGTTATAACTCGCAATGTCTCGATCTAACCAGCACAATATTTGTGCATACAGCCATTTCTCTAGAAGTAACATCAACTCCCAAGATTCTATATAGCCTCTGAAAAGGAAGATTACCCACAGTGATCAAGGTACAGCTTTTCTTGAAAACTATAATTTTGTTTTCAAGTAAATAAGGTGTTGCAATGTCAAATCTGCAGGAACTTTGGGTATAGATTCGCACTATGTAACCATACTTAATTTTCCATCACAATTGTTATGCAAACTCAGGTTCCAAATATTGTGATACAGCCTCCAATCTCACAAGATTTTTTCCCTACAATAATAGGATATCGCTTATCACAACCATAAATTATTATAAATTATAAATGCATATGCGCTGCACATGCACGTCCACTGGTTAAACAAAAAAAGATCAAAGTCTAAGAAGCACATCCACTGTTGGGGGTAAGGCTAGATCAGGTCAAATTTGAAAGGATGAATCCTGAAAATGCCTGAAACATTCCTGCATATATTGTGCAAAACCTTGGAAAAACCACAACATTACATTTACCACAAGCCTTAAGTATTCAGTCAAAAGGGTACTAGCCTCCCACGACCAAAACACATTGAATTTGACTTCAACATTTGATGAAATATGCCACGAACCTTCTCACATAATTCCTTTGGTCAGTGGAGGAGCAAGGAGCAACGTGTAATTGATGACCAACCTTTTTCAAGATTGTCGCATTGCAGGATGAAAACTCCAGAAGTTCCATGTTTTTTCAAGAGAATGTATAAAATCACAGATTTCTACTTCTTCAAGTGAACTGAGAGCAATGCCATCAAACTTGTGATTTCTCTTCCAAGCGACACGGGCAAGATGGTGGGCAAGAATGCCACTGGAAAAAAATGCAGTGTTATTGCATTAGTGGAGATTATTAATTATATCATAAAACAACTATAGTTTTTTTTACTGTCAACGGGGGGGGAGGGTTAGGCTCCCCATCTGATATTTTTTATTTCATTGATCTAGGCCCTTTACAGGAGGCCCATCTTGTTTTAAAATATATTACATTTTCTGAAACTTTATCTCAATTACATGTCGAAATCAACTATAGTTTCTTTGTTGGCGAGAGGTTTAGCTATCTCTAAGTCATGGTTATCTAATATAAGCAAGCACATTACATGCACCACAACCAAGTGTGAGGACCACACCTGCCAATTAGTTATGCTACTTCACCAGTCCCCTTCCTTTATTATAGCTAGGTCAAGCTAACATGAATTCAAACGAGCAACCAAAAAAAATATTCACAAGCTAATGCACAAATCTTCAATTTGGTCCAATGGTTTATATAGCATATCAACATATTGAGCCCATTGAATAAACATTTCCAAAAAGCTCAGCCCCACCTCAAGAAAAAAAAATAATATTAGAGACTTTCAATTATTAAATAATAACAAGTTGAAGGTCACAATCAATTAAATATTTAACAACCAACACTATGATGCAGATTCATATAAAGACAAAGATCTTAGAAATTACCAATGGAAATGTCCTGTAACTAAGCAAGAGTATTGCAATCTTCTTTTGTACTATTGCATCTCTTCAAAAGATAACACGTTGGCACCAATGCGTGGTGATTCCATGTTAAGAATATCCTGATGCCTTTACACCTGGGCAGCTTATTTGTTTTCATTCAAGAAGCTTTCATAACCTGCTACTCCCTGTCATGAGTAGACACAAAGTCATCACTTAGACGTCAAAAAACAACCCCCGGTGAAGAAATTGTTAATAATGCCAACACACCTCTGAAATGGAGATGTGCAGTCTCAACTCATCAACTTCATCAAACTGCTTAACCAGGGAAGGCACTACAGATGTTGTGCTGATTTCCAGTAGACGGGAGGGAACGGCCAACATCAGCAAACTGATGGAGATGAGGGTCATAGGCACCAGCACTCCAAGCTACCTCGGCAAGCTTCGGGGCAGAGATATGAGCCTCCATAGGGTGACAACGTACAGTGAGTTCTTCCAGTTCTGGGGCTACGACCTCTAGCCGCCGTGTGTTCTGACGAGGAAGTCCACTGAGTACAACGAGTTGACTGAAACGAGACGTCAGCGACAGCAATCAGATGCAGGATAAGAGTCAGGTCCCTCAAGCATGGGCACTGTTTGCACAAGGGCTGTGAGCTCGCTGCTTCAACGCGGCCGCTCATTATCTTCATGGACGTCAGCGCCGAGAACAGGCCGGACGCTGGAGCCGCAGCCGCCACTCATCTGCAAGAGACAGCTCGATTCGTTTCGCTCCTTCCCAAGCAGGAAGCTCGAGCACCGCCGCCTCATCCTCAACGAACACCGTCTCCGAACAACCGAGGCGGGCTTAGAGGCACAGAGAGATGGGTCTCGCCCGCCATGTGCTCCGCCGCGAACCGGAGCCACGGCGCGACGCGTCCGGCCGTGATGGAAACGCCGCGCTGGTGGATGGAGATGTTGTCGAGGGGGATTCTGAGGCGAGCGAGAGCAGGGGCCAAATAGCCGGCGAGGGCACCGCCGACGGTGTCCAGGAACGAGGCTGAGGCTGGCGCTCGCGGCGCGGAGTAGCGAAGCTCTGGCGCTCGCGGCGGCGCGACGAGGTGGAGCTCTGGCAGATGCGCCTGGACGTGGCGCCAGCGGCGGAGAGCACGCTAGCGCGCGGCGGCGGGGGGGCGGGAGGAGCTGGCAAGGATGTCGTGCAGCAGCTCGTCGGGGGAGGCCGCTGATGCGGTCCCTCGTCGACGGAGCCACGGCAGCGTTCATCTTCACCGATCGCCATCGGAATCGGAAGTTGTCGAATGATTTGGGGATTAGGTTTTGTAAACGATGGAAAGCGGATCAATTTGATTTACGCCACCGCAAGGAGGAGTCAGTCGGTTGCGAACTTTTGGCAGATGGGGCTTCCGGGCTTCCAGTTTGACACTGCTTGTGTGGGCTTGTGGTCATTTCAGAAAAAGAACTCGGATTTTTTCTTTTGTTTTGTTGGTACCATACATTTTCGCCAAAATTCGCATTTTGCCAACTATGATAAAAAATGATATCATGAGTGAGTATGCAGTCGGGTATTCACCTAGTATATATAATTGTTTTATATAAGTAATTTTATTTCAAATCATCAATTTTTGGCAGATGGCTTCCGGGCTTCCAGTTGACACTGCTTGTGCGGGCTTGTGGTCATTTTGCGCCAAAAAGAACCTTCGTGTAGATTTTTCTTACCACAGCTCGTTTAGTAGCTCACAGGGATTTACATTCAAATTCAAACACCCCTATGCTCTACAGGCCATCTACAAATCCTTCTTCTATACTACAAGTCTTTGCAGCTGCATGCGGCCTACCAAACATAAATATTCGTAAATAAAAAAAAAAAAAAAAGCTGTTTCTTCATAACTCTGTCCGTGCCATCCCTCTGCCGTCAGCAAAGTAAGAGATGAGAACCATGGCGCCCCCTGCTAGAGTGCTAGGCTTGTTGGACGAGGGTGTCGGCGGAGGGGACGAGCGCGCGGCAGCAGGGGCAGTCCGGGTGGGTGGCGAGCCATGGGAGGACGCACTCGGAGTGGTACTTGTGGAAAGCACGGCAGCCGCGTCACCCGCTGCTGCTGCTGCTGCCGCTCCCGACCTCCTCCAGGCACACGGCGCACACCTCCACCTGGGACAGCGTCCGCGTCAGCTCCGCGCGCCGCCGCCGCTGCGTCGACGCCGACGCCGACGCTGGCACGGCCGCCGCCGCCGCCGCCTGCAGCAGGGCTGCTGGGTCGGCGGCAGGCGCCGACCGCCAGGGTCCGGGCCTGGCTCGGGGCGCGGCGCCGCCGCTCGCCAGGACGACGGCGTCGTCCTGCTCGTCTCGCCGCCGGGTGGACGTCCGTGATGAGTGCCTCGGGGCCGTCGACGACGACGACCGCCCGTCGCGCATCAGCCTGCTCCACCTGCGTTGTGCATTCATGGTGAGGTTTAGTCAAAGTATTCAAGATCACGCCTAATTCATGCCGAAAGCTAAGCGTTTTCGAAGAGAACAGGAAGAGTATGAAAATGGACGTCTGAGGTAGGCAGTTTCCAGTCAAACGGGTTGGTCGTTGCTGACGTTTCATCCTCTGACTAGAAGGGTGCTGAATCGTCTACTAGGGTTTACGCAAGACTGTTTGTGTTACTTAACCTACCTCTGCGATTGACCTGTTCGTGATGCTCACTCGTCTAATCGAAAGTCGAAAAAGTACGAGTTTTTCCCATCACATGGCAAGGCAAGAAGATACTTGCCCCTGCCTTCTTTTTGATCGACTCTGCTTTTTTGTGAGCGGAAAAAGCCAGGCCATGCAACAAGATTCCATCGTCCACTTGCCACTTTGTTGCACAAAGTTGTTGTTGTTTTTTTTTTTTTTTTGGCAATGCCAGTTGTTGCACAATGAGTATAGTAGCATAATACAGTAATACAGCATCTAGAATATTCTAGAAGGTAACGCATATCGGAGTTTGGGACCGATCGACGAACCAGGGATGTGTGGATGGACGAAGGAAATGAAGGAAGGAAGGAAGATGTTGCCATGGGAACGCAACGCTGTTAGGGCCAACTACTGGCACTAGAAGAAGCTTCTAGTAGTAATATTGATCACGCAGTAATTCAGAGCTGAAACAGGAAACAAAGAAGGGAGGCCAAGTGGCCCGTGGTGAATCTGGCCTGATGCTGAACGGCGGCAATACAGCTCCCGCCCGCAGGTTATGCTAACAGCGACAAATTTAAGATTTTATTAATAATAACTACTATTCGATTATACTACTGTGTATTGTTATTTATCTAAAAGAATTCAAGAAACCGCGTGCCCCTGCCCCCACAAGGGGGAGGGATGTCACTCAGCCCAATGTTGTTTTTGCCGTGCCAACAATGGTGGATTGTATGGCACACGATCTGATCTGGTTTAATTAGCTGATCCTTAGATCGTATGGAACCGAAATTGACACGGCGGGGATCCTGTATCTTTTTCCCTGCGCAATCAATCGTTCCATTTGATTTGATCCCTTTTGGATCTTTTTTTTTGCCTTGGCTCACTCATCTTCCCAACGGAACGGGATCGTGCAGCATGCAAAACAGGGAGGGGCAACAGGCAAGGCAAGGCAACCAACCGACCTGGACGACGGCGACGTCGGCGGCATTTTGGCGACGGCGCCGCGCAGCCCCTCGAGCCGGATGCGCGCCGCGAGCGCGGGGCCCGGCCGTGGGGCGCTGCGCGGTGCGCGTGCGCGTGGTAGTGGTTGTGGTAGGCGTGCTCCCCGCGCCCCCTGCCGCCGACGACGACGACGCCGCCACGTCGCCGTGGTAGTGCACGCGCCGCCGCCGCGCGAGCCCACGCCCGGAAGCATCGATCGTCCGCCCTTCTCCTAGCCGCAGCGACGGACGGTGGAGGTCCTCGGCCGCTGCCTCGCGCGCTCGGCCTCGATCGGTCGGTCGCCCCCGGTGCTCTAGCCTCTTGAACCTTGGCGCGGCGGCCAGTTCTGGTGGTTGTCGTTCGCTGGATGGATGGATGTGTGCGGCTAGGCAGCGGCGAATTTTCTAATCTCCGGGTGAACTTGGTTTGGTTTGGTTCCGTCTGGCTACTATATACTGGCGGGCGGGGGAGAGAGACGCGGGTGGAGGTGGAGGTGGGAGGTGGAGCCGTGAAGGCGATCGACGACGACGACGTTTAAGTTGTTGAGAAAGGCGTGCTGGACTGGACTGGACTGACGGATCCGGGCGGACGTCCGCCCGCGGCCGCCCGGGGAAGGCATGAGGAAAGCGCCGCCGATTTCCAACTCGTGGTGGAGCCAGTTGGGGGGGCGGGGGGGAGATCTGATCTGCTTGGCCATGTAGTATTCCTGCCGCGGCGAAATTACCGAGCGCCCCTCCGATGACGACGGGGACGAGGAGAGGAGATTTGGTATTCCCCGGCACTCGGCACCGACCAGGCCTCGCTCAGCGTCGTCAGAGGCACCATCCCGTGACGTAAATCACGCGTACGACATGAACGCAGGAAACAGAACATGGGTGGATGTATATCAATTGTCAGTGCTATGGTTCCTATCCTATTCCTACAAAACTGGAAATGATGGTGTGGATTTAACAACAACATGCATGCATACATACATACAATGCGTCATATATATGCAAAGCGCTGCCTCACTCGTACTCCTCACAAGGCTATTTGCTACAAACACATTGATGAACGCATGCACCTAGTCATGACGAAG